>JACEFZ010013234.1:0-260000 GCA_014155875.1 Cepaea nemoralis
ATAGAGATGTATGTTAGGCAGGACAATGAGAAGTGAGATAGTAGTTGTATGTGAGGCAGGACAATGAGAATCTGAAGGGGCTTGTAGACTTATTTAACTAATCCGAGGTCAAAAGTAGAGTAAAAAGTGTATCTACTTGTCCAACCCCTGGGGTTAGAATACACGGGAGTGCTAGAGACACCTCGGGTGGGGTTAACTCTCAGTACCCGAGGCGATCTTGTCACATTAAAAAATCCAATGGTACTCTGTTGTACACCTCCTCAATATCAATCGCTGCAGCAAAGGTTTCAATGCCTGAGTGGAAACCTTCATAGACATCATGGGCAAAAACTGATGCATTGATCCAGGTTTCTCTTTTTGGACGGTACCCTCACATGGAAGGTGGGAAAACACCTTGCCTCTCTAGCTAGCTTGATATTTTTCTGGCAATTAACTTCTCCAGCAGCTTGCCTATTGTATTCTGCATGGTTATTACTCGATATCCCTGAATTTTTGTGTGGTCTTTGCCAGGATCGGCAAGGGAATCAGATAGCTGTTTAACCACTCCTTCTTGATGCTAGCACTCCCTATACTGTTGTTGTACATGTCTGCTAGTTCCTCTAGCTCGTTGTCGGTACACCTATTTATGTCATCGTATCTGATGCCATCTGGCCCTGGAGGGCTGTTTTTTTATCGTCGAAGGACAGCCTTGATTTCTTTCACTGTCACTGTGTCTTCATCCGAAGTGTTCTGGGCCTTGCACCTGCCTAAGGTGACCTCCTTGGCAAAATTTCGGCATCCCATGTCTGTCTGGTTGCTCTGCTCTAGATAGCGTTCAAAGAGGGCTTTGCCCTTGTCCTCGTCAGACCTCTGTCAGATGAGGTCAGCACCTTGGAAGTCAGATATGCTCTTATTCTTGACTACCCCACTCATGCTTTTATGTAGTCGCCAGAATAATTTCAGTGACTTGTCTGTGCTTACTCTTTGACACACATCTGCCCATTTTTCACTTTTAACCACCTTGACCAGTTTTTTTTAATAGCTTACTTTTGTGTGCATCTCTCTTTTTAAGTGCATGAAGGGACTAGGATGTCCAGCTCTGTTCTTCTTGGCATTTTGCCATCTCCATACAGCACTACGCTTATCCACCCACGCCTTCTCCACCTCAAGATTCCACCACGGTGGCTGCTCCCAGCTTTTTTCCTGCCCTGAAGCTTTCTGCGCTTGTCATGTCTTATTTTACTCACCACATCTTGCGCTGTACTGTCATACTGGAAAGTCTTGACCTTTAACTTGTGCTGCCTGGATGGAGGATGTATGTGTGGGTAGTGAGGGTGACTGTAGTTGGGGGATGTGTGGATGGGTAGGAGATGTGTGGATAGATGTGTGTGTGGGTGAGGGATGTGTCTTTGGGATGTGTGTGGGTGTGGTATTGTGTGGGAGGGGAGCTGGGTGTGGAAAATGATGTTTGTGTGGGTAAGTGAAGGTGTGGTTGGGTTTGTGGGTGGGTGAATGATGTGTGTGAGGGTGGGGGATGTTTGCTTAGATGGGTGGTTGGGATGTGTGAGTGTGGGTGGGTAGATAGGAGATGTATGTGTTGATGAGTGGGTAAGGGACGTGTGGGTGTTAGTGGTTGAGGGATAAGTACGTGTGTCTAGGGATGTGTGAGGGGATGAATGTATGGGTTGTGTGTGCGTGGATGGGAGGTGTGTGTTTGTGAATGGGGAATGTGTTGGTGGGTGGGGATGTGTGTGAGGGATGTTTGTATGGGTGGGGAGATTGTGCGTGGGTGGGGATGTGTGTGTATATGGGTAAGGGTGTGTGGTTAAGGGATGTGTGGCTGGGGGAATGGGTGGATGGAGGATGTGTGGTTGGGTGGAGGATGTGTGGTTGGGTAGAGGATGTGTGGGTGGGTGATTGTATATGAGTAAGGGTGTGTGGTTAAGGGATGTTTGGTTGGGGGATAGGTGGGTAGAGGATGTGTGGGTGGGTAGAGGATATGTGGGTGGGTGAGTGTGTGCAGGTTAGGAGATGGTGGGGAATGTTTGTAGGTGTGGGCTCGGGATAAGTGAGTGGGCTGGGGTAGATGGGAGATTATGTGGGTGAGTGCGGAATTTGTGTGTGGGTAGGTGCGGAATATGTGAGTTGACGGGGAGATGTGTGTGTGGCTGAGGAATGTGTGTTTGGTTGGGTGGTTGGAGGTGTGTGGGTGGAGGAGGATATTGGGTGAGTGATTGTTGGTGGGAAATGGGACGGGTAAAGGATATGTGAGTGGGTGGGGAGATGTGTGTAGGTGGGGGATGTGTGGGTTATTGAATGTATGTGTGCTTGGGGTGTGGGTGGATGGGATGTGTGGTGGATGAGAGGTGTGTGTGGGTGGGGAGATGTATAGGGATGTGGTGGATGGGTGGGGGAATGTATTGTATGTGTGTGTGGTTGGGTGGGGGAGTTGGAGTGAATGGGGGATGTGTGGGTGGGTGGTGGATGTGTCTTATAACATAGTCATATGCATTGTTTATGTTTACAATATTCATGTGACAATGTTTTTTTCCTATGCACTGTTCATGAAAGAAAGATGAGTGATTGGAAGGGCCGAATGTAAGACGGGCCTGCGTGCCCAATTTATTACCCTTTGAAAATAAAGTCTGTTCTGTTCGTTTCTCCACCAATATGCTGCAAGGGTGGTGGTCACTGCCGTGGTGTCCTAGGACACTCCATCTACACACTGTAGTGAGTGAAGGAGAAACCAGCACCAGATCAATAGCACTGTCCTCATCCCCTGGACGGATTGCTGTCCTGGTGACACAGCCGCTGTTGATACAAACCATGCCAATGGTTTCAATTGCAGTCTCGAGCTCCTCCCCCTGTGTGTTGGAGGAAATGTTTCCCCATGATCTGCCTTTAGCGTTGAAGTCGCCACAGAAAATAACATTTGTCTCGTGACCTAATATGTCACTTAAGCACTACCACTTCTGGGAATCCATACTCACGTTGCGGGCATAAACATTAACCAGCATGAATGGTAGACTGGATTGAACTCTTACCGCCTGTATTTGTATATCGTCACTGTCCCAACTGGACATGTCTAGCTCTGACGCCACCATGCTGTCGCAAATGAGAATCGCCATTCTCAGATTTCGTCTGTTGTAGAAACATTTGAAGCCGGCAATTCGGAGTAGCTGATCACCCAGTCTCGTCTCCTGGAGCGCTACAATGTTGTTCCTGTAAACCAGATTTTCTAAAATAGGACCCCGTTGTTTTACGCTGGCGCAGTTCCAATACAGAATACGGATATTCCTGAGGCTCAGACAGTCACACTTGAGTCTAAAACGCCTTAAACCACCACGCTTACCTTATCGCTTGCAACCTGCCCGGCGCCCATGCCGCCTTGTTAGCTTGACCGCCAACCGCTCGGAGAAAACACGTTGTTCCGCCATGTTGAAAACCCCGAAACCACAGAAACCACACACGCTGCGAAAAATTCCCTCAAGGATTGCTTCGCTCGATGCACGAAACTCCGTACCATCCGCGCAGATCTTGAGTAGAAACCCCCGGGTTTTACATCCTGGCACACACACTACACACAAATGATGAATAAATCCATCTCCCACGCGAAAAAGTTAACGATCACAAATACAACATGACCGTCCTTCGCCATCTTGAAACCTGATGCACAGGTGAGATAGTAGATGTATGTGAGGCAATATATGTATATGATGTAAGACGATGAAAGATGAGACAATAGATTTATATGGGGCAATGAAAGATGAGACAATATATGTATGTGATGCAAGACAATAAAAGATGAGACAATAGATGTATGTGATGCAAGACAATGAAACAGGACACACTAGATGTATGTGGGCAAGACAATGAAAGATGAGACGGTAGATGTATGTGAGGTAACACAATGAAAGATGAGACAATAAATGTGTGTGAGGCAGGACAATGAGAGGTGAGGCAATAGACGTATGTGAGGCAGGACAATGAGAGGTGAGGCAATAGACGTATGTGAGGCAGGGCAATGAAAGATAAGACAATAGATGATTGTGAGGTAACACAATGAAAGATGAGACAATAGATGTATGTGAGGTAAACCAATGAAAGATGAGACAATAGATTTATGTGAGACAAGACAATGAAAGATGAGACATAGATGTGTGTGAGACAAGACAATGAAAGATGAGACAATAGATGTATGTGAGGTAAACCAATGAAAGATGACACAATAGAGAAATTACTAAATAACAGCAATGGTACACAACCTGTGGTGCTACTAACAGATGCAAAATCAGTACTCGAGGCGCTCCTCTCTGGGAAATTGCCAGTACTAAGGACACTACTTTCTGAACTTAGCAGTCAGCATAAAGTCACCATACAGTGGATACCATCTCACTGTGGAGTACCCGGAAACGACAGAGCTGATCAATTGGCTAAGGAAGGAGCCAAAGAAGAACAGCCTGATGTGCCCGTTACATACCACCAAAAGAAAAGAATGATCAAATCAGTCAGAAAGCCACCAAAACCTGCTCAAGATGACTACCACGTTATGGACAGACCAGAACAAGTCATTATTCTGCACCTCAGAACAGGACACAATAGATTACGCAACCACATGTATACAAAATTCAAGATTGGTGAAACAGCCATGTGCACATGTGGATTGGCGTCGCAGACAGCAGAGCACATACTCCAAGACTGCCCAAAATATAACATATCTAGGCAAACCTTCTGGCATAGAGAGACGACAGTGGAAGATAAACTCTATGGACCACTGTGTGAACTGAAAAAAACAGTTCAATTCATGCAAGAGACGACATTGCAGATATAGACATATTTCAAGCGAACGAAAGAAGAAGAGGAAGAATAGATTTATGTGAGACAAGACAGTGAAAGATGAGACAATAGACGTATGTGAAAAAAGACAATGAAAGATTAGACAGTAGATTATGTGAGACGATATATGTAATATAAACAATAATGTATATGGAATGAAAGATGAGACAATAGATTTATGTGAGACAAGACAATGAATGATAAGACAATAGATGTATGTGAGGTAAACCAATGAAAGATGAGACAATAGATTTATGTGAGACAAGACAATGGAAGATGAGACAATAGACGTATGTGAGAAAAGACAATGAAAGGTTAGACAGTAGATTATGTGAGACTATATATGTAATTCAAACAATAATGTATACGTAATGAAAGATGAATCGGCTCCCTGGCCGAGGGGTTAGCAGCTTTCTCTGTTAACCCCGAATACTCTCGTGGTTGACGTGAGCGCACGAGAATTAGAAGTGGTTCGAGTCGCGCCAGTGACCTATGAGAGTATGGAGCCAGTCGCTCAGAAAGTCGTGTCGTGCTGATGAGCGTAATCTAGCCTAGGAATCAACATACAGCTGAAAGATGCTGGTGTTGACCGCAATATCCTGAAAAAGGATGGAAACGCGGAAAGGAAAAAAAAATGAAAGATGAGACAATATATGTATGTGAGACAGATTGGCACTCTTCCGAATTCCGGTCCCACAGATGTGTGTTAGACAGGAAGGTGAAACCTTGGACTTGCATTGACTTTGTGGTTAAACAAATGTAAAGAGCCCATTTACAAGCCTAAAAGGCATATGGCTCTAGACTCATATTTTTATAGACAAATTGACTCTCAGGGGTCAATGGGGTCAGTACCACGCCGACGGTCACTTTCTCAAGACATTTCCGCGTACCCATTTTAGGTTGTATCAACAAATTTAATCATTTCTACCTCGATGGGGATTCAATCCTTGACTTAATTAGATTCATCTTCATTCCATGCTTCACTGATATCCCATTTTTATCATCATCAAGTGCTTTCTTGGCTGGAGTGAGTGATCATGCTGCTCCACATCTTGCAATCTTTGATGGTATGTATCAGTTCATTGGTTGACTCCCTTCTGACACAAGACTGTCAAGAATTTTCCTTTCATTGTTGTTCTCTATCTCTCTTTTCACAAATCTTTCCAGTTGTCACAACATGTTCCAGTTTTTTTCTTCTCATGTCTTATAGCAACAATTAAAGATCATTTTGACAGCACAGGTTTTGCTGCTTTTTAGTACTAGAAATTCAAATTCGAACTTCATTGCTTCCGTTTTTGACATGTGTTTTAGAATCACTTTTGGCCCAGAGAAAATGATGGTGGTTCCACCTCAGCACAACTGCATTGTAGAGAACCCGGTCTTGCGGAGCAGAGACGGGACACCGTTGATTGACAATCTATGCCAGATAAGACTGCAGCATGCTTATTTGGAGATCAGGCTCTCCCAAGACCCGTTTCCACTGTATCCTGGTGAAGTTCTGCAAGAGGTAACTGATTTCATATTGTAGAGTTCATGGAATCAAACTTTAGTTATATGCTAATGCACTTAGTTATAAACTGATGCACTTAGTTATAAACTGAAATACTTAGTTATAAACCAATGCATTAGTTATAAACTGAATACTTAGTTATAAACTGATGTACTTAGTTTTAAACTGACATACTTAGCTATGAATTGATACACTTAATTATAATTGATGCATCTAGTTATGCACACTTAATTATAAAGTGACACGCTTAGTTATAGAGATCGAGAAGCTGTTCGGTGGTTGCCGTGGTGAGTGCAGCGTCCTGCAAATATGGGTGCCACATGATGATGAACATTCTGTTTATTTGAGATCTGTTGAAATGACATCAGTTATTTGTTTGTTTGCTTGTTTTTATCTCAGAGAGTCACTCCCCTGACTGTAGTTAAAGCTAATTCTGCACTGAGAATCTGTGCTGTCCTCGACTTTATTGATGGGGAGTCAACACGAGTGGCCGGGGATGAGTGGCTGTTTGAAGGACCAGTATTTAACTCATCACATACCAGGAAATACAACTGATGTTGACCGGTTAATCTGACGTGACCAGTTAATTTGACGTGACCAGTTAGTCTTACCAGTGAATCTTACATGACCAGTTAATTTTACATGACCAGTTAGTCTTACATGACCAGTTGGTCTTACATGACCAGTTAATCTTGCATGACCAGTTAATCATACATGACCAGTTAACCTTATGTGACCAGTTAATCTTACATGACCAGTTAATCTTACATGACCAGTTAATCTTGCATGACCAGTTAATCATACATGACCGGTTAATCTTATGTGACCAGTTAATCTTACATGACCAGTTAATCATACATGACCAGTTAATCTTATGTGACCAGTTAATCTTACATGACCAGTTAATCTTACATGACCAGTTAATCTTATGTGACCAGTTAATCTTGCATGGCCAGTTAATCATACATGACCAGTTAATCTTATGTGACCAGTTAATCATATGTGAACAGTTAATCTTACATGACCTGTTAATCTTATGTGACCAGTTAATCTTACATGACTGTTAATCTTACAGACTAGTTAATCTTACATGACCAGTTGGTCTTACATGACCAGTTAATCTTGCATGACCAGTCTCCAAGTTCTCCAAGTCATTTCTTTTCATAACATGCCCAGAAAATTTTGACTGTCTGCGTCTAATGATCCTAATCAGTTTACGATCTTCATTTCTTCTTATTCTTCTTCGTTCATCCGGAGTTTTTTTTCGGACGTGATTGCGTTGTGCCTGTTTACAGCAGAGCTGCGTTCTTGCGCCGTTAAGCCGACACATCCGACTTCTGCGGGCATTTGTTGACCGGGTTAACCTTCCCGGGCGATCTTCATTTGTTTCTTGAAGGACTTATTCATTCGTTATTCTATCTGTCCATGGTATTCTTTGCATTTTCCTCAGAAACCACATTTCCACAGCCATCAATCGGATGTTTTTCAGCTTGACTGCTCATTGTCCACGCTTCACTTCCATACAAATGTACAGGTTCTATGTAGCACTTCAACACTCTTCCTCGTTTCAATTGATATCTTTTTATTGGTCAGTATGTTTCTCATCTTGCAAAAGGCTACCTTCGCAATGGCAATTCTTATTCTAATCTCTTCAAGGCATCTCCCATCAGATGTTATGACTGTTCCGAGATAACTGTACCGATTAACTTGCTAAAGAATATGCCCATTTACTCATATATCACATTGTGGTATTTCCTTCTTCCCAGTGACGACCATAATCTGTGTTTTCTTACTATTCAATTCTAACCCTGATTGTTCACTGTGTGCAACAACCGCATCTACTAAATTTTGCAGCTCCTGTTCATTGTCTGCAATCAAGACTGTATCATCTGCATATCTAATGTTATTGATGTATCTTCCCCCAGTGTTGATTCCTTCCATATCTTCAATATTTCTGAAAATATTTCTACTGTATCGGGAAAATAGATCTGGAGACATCACACATCCCTGTCTCACACCTCTTTTAATAGGCTGATATTGGACTTACTTCATTATCAATTCTAACAGCAGCTTGTTGTTTCCAATATATGTTTTTTACAAGTCTAAGGTCTTTTCCATCAATGTGTAGATTTTCAAGCATCCTTATCATGTCGAGATGTCTCACTTTATCGAAAGCCTTTGTGTAGTCAATAAAGCAAAGATATAGATCTTTGTTTACTTCTATGGAACGTTCAATTACTGTTCTCAGTATATACACAGCATTTACTGTACCATTGCCTTCTACAACCCCACATTGTTCTTCTCCTATTTCAGGTTGTATTTTCTTTCTAACTCTTTACATGATAATTCTCAGACAGAAAAATATTCTTGATGTAGTTCATTATCAGTTGTGCAGCAGAAAAAACTATTCAAAAAGTAAAGAAAGTGGACCGTAAGACATGGATGACTGAAGAAATATTGCAACTAATGGAAACAAGAAAACAGAACAAACAAATCCTGCCAAATATGAAGAAATTCACAGAAAAGTCAGAACCTTATGATAGGAGGCAAAAGAAACATGGCTTGAGAAAAATTGCAGAGAAATTGAAAAACAACACAACAGTAAAAATACGAAACTAATGTACAAAAGAATTCAGGAGCTTACTAATCAAAGAACACGTACATCAGCAGGCTGCCTAAAGACAAGAGATGGAAGAGTCATAATAGAAAAAGATCAGATCTTACATGTTTGGTCAGATTACGTGAAAAACCTTTAAGACGATAACGGAGACGAACAGTATGATGTTCAAAATAATAATGAAGGACCAGCAATTTTGAAGATGGAGGTTCAGAATGCTCTTAACCATATGAAATCTGGCAAGACCCCCGGTTCAGACAGCGTCACAACAGAAATGATTAATGCTTTAGAAGAATATGGAATGGACGAAGTTACCAGTCTGCTTAATACAATATATGATACTGGAAATATACCTCAGGAGTTATGTAATTCTGTATTTATTGCACATAGTCTCAGTCATAGTACAAGGGAAAGAATACAGGGAAAGGAACATCTAACCAAGAAGGGAGATAAGAAAGACCAGAACATATAGATATTGGTTTATAGTGTGTGTGTGTGTTTGTTTTTTTTGCCTCAATATAAAATTGAATATCTCAGTAACCAACTGATGGAAAATAATTTTATTTAGTATATAACCTTATCATTATGTCCACCCAACAAAATACTTTTTGTTTTGGAGATTTTACAGCAGATTTCAAAGTTAGTTTATATGCGGTATATTAATTATGACTTAGAGATTACGTCCATGATTTTAACAGTATTACAGCTTCACCAAGACACGTAACCGCATTTTTTAAAATTTTCACGTGATTTCCGTTTTGAAACAAAGAGCGCGAAGATTCAGAGGTGTCTCCAAATGGGGGTTCTTTCATGAAACGTGATTATATAAATAAACAAGGCCCGGCTTCTGGCTGGGATCTATCTATCTATCTATCTATCTATCTATCTATCTATCTATCTATCTATCTATCTATCTATTTATCTATCTATCTATCTATCTATCTGTTTATTTATCTATCTATCTATCTATCTATTTATCTATCTATCTATCTATCTATCTAGCAATCTATCTATCTATCTATCTAATCTATCTGTCTGTCTGTCTGTCTGCCTGCCTGCAGGACCACCCACCCACCGACCGACCGACCGACCCACTCACCCACCCAGTCAGCCAGCCAGCCAGCCAGCCATCCACCCACCCACCCACCCTTCTACCTTTCTGCCTACCTACCTACCTACCTACCTTTCTGTCTGTCTGTCTGTCTTGTCTGTCTGTTTGTCTGTCTGTCCGCGCTATTAAATATTAATAAAAGTTACTGGAAAAAACGTCAGGACCATGTGTTGAAAGAGGAAGAGGACTATTGGAGAAAGGATGGATTGAATTTTATGCAACCGAGAGCAATCATCAACCTACTGGAATCGTCCGACACAGATCAGATCGCAGACCTTAATCTACGTACACACTTACTGGGATATTTTGCTCCAACTATTCAGACGAATTGCAGGCCCTAAACATTACAGCATCAGCATCAGCTGAAGAAACAAGAAGGAAATGAAAAATAAGGTAAGAAATATATTCCTTCTACTTTCCTGTTAATTTACAAATTATTTACCCCGTGCCTCTAAATTCTCTGTCTTTACTAATATTACACATTGCACCCCTCTCGGGAATCTCCGTGGTGAAGTCGTCAAGCCGTCTGACTCGGGCTCCGAAGGTTGTATGTTCGATTCCGGGCCGCGTCCTTCATTTCACGAGTGCATTTTTTCGGAGACTGCCGAGGGTCGTCGCTGGAACTACGGAGTTCGTGCTTTGTGCGACGCTTTCCGCGCTGCGGAAAGAAACTGAGCCATATGTGATAAAAACCCGGTGCAATGCAGCCGACCCTGTCGATTTTAAGCTAGTTCTTTCATTGCACCCACTCCCATACGAATCCGGATACGCCTTTGTGTGTCAACAGAATTGACATGTCTCACATTACCGTAAATATAACTTCGTTAGCGAGAAATCACTAGTTGTTCAGCAAAAGATCAAAGGAATGTCGCCGCTTTCAATGATTTAAGTTGTTTTTGGACCTTTCAAAGACATATTCCTTGGGTGGGGGTAAATATAAGACGGCTGGAAAAATTTCATAACGATGCAACAGACAGTTTTTAAAATAATTGATCGCGAATGAAGGCAACCAAATGTGGACATACTATTGAGTCTAGAGATTGTTGTTAATGGACTAATGCTGTGATGTATAAATTATATGATGCTTTGTCGATGTGTATGTTAGATATCATGAAAGAAAGTGCTAGATGACTGTTCATTAGATCTAATGTTTTCCTCTCCAACATGACAAGTTTTTCGATGTAAAATTGTTCTCCTGCAGAAGTGAAAAACCTAAGAACCAAACAGCGATAGTACAGCAAAGACTTCAGTAAATCAGATAAGTCCCATATATTTCTGTTGTTGTGATTTTTCTTTTCTCTTTTTCTGTCATTGTCCAGGTTTGTCATTGGTGTTGTTTGTCCATCAAGAATGATGATGACCATTCGTTTCATCCAGTGGGGTTGAAGGTGTGGAGCCGTGGGTTCTAAGATGGCTGATAAGGCCTATTTTGGCTCGAAATGTTCTTTGACAATGTGGGCAAAGAATGCTTGACGTCTCTGGAGGAGGATTTCCTGCAGTGGTTTTTCTGCCCTGCCTTTTCTTCACAGCTCTTGCAGTCCTGGTTGCCTCACATATGACTGCACCTTTGCGCAATGATGCACGCCACGAATTTCGGTCTCTGGCTGCAGCCTCCCAGGTGTCATGATGAATTCCAAAAGCATTCAGTGAAATTTTCAGTGTCTTTAAAACGTTTCTTCTGGCCACCTTGGGAGCGTTTACCACAACGCAGTTCGCTGTAAAAAATTCGTTTAGGGAGCCTGTGATCTGGCATGCGAGTCAAGTGACCAGCCCAGCGAATCTGATTCTTCATCAGTAGAGTGTGGATACTGGGCATGGATGCTCTTTCTAGGACTTCAGTGTCTGGAATCTTGTCTTGCCATTTAATCTTCAGTAGCTTCCTTAGGCATTGGTAACATAGAGTTGGTAGGAATATTATGTTATAAAGTGCTTTCTTAGTGGCTATTGATACATGTTTGTTCTTTAGTATCGGTGCCATTTGTATGTCGTGCCTGGTCAAATTCCTCATGAAACTGTCGCAGCCCAAGCAACATTGCTCAAAAAGTTAAAGATAGCTAATTGCCCACCACATCTGCTATAAGTGCTAAACATGGACATTAACAGCAAAAGTGGGGAAAATAAACAAATTATAATATGTGGAATGCTTAACAAAAGCAGACAGGTTAGTAAGCAGTGGTATTAGAAGACAAGTTGGCATAATGCAGTTGTGAGACTTGAAAAGGAAACTCCGTATGTAATGTGGCTGTGCCATGGCAACCTCTAGAGATGGTTCCACAGACAGCAGTGTCCTGACAGTGATGGTCCAAGCACAGGATGGGTGACTTGTGGAACACCAGAGTAGTTTGTTTGTAAACAATGAAGATGTGAACACAGAGACCAGAGAAAGAACACAAGATGTGAATACAAAGACCAGAGAAGGACAAAGAACACAAGATGTGAATACAGAGACCAGAGAAGGACCAAGAACACAAGATGTGAATACAGAGACCAGAAAAGGACCAAGAACACAAGATGTGAATATAGAGACCAGAGAAGGATGAAGAACACAAGATGTGAATATAGAGACCAGAGAATGACCAAGAACACAAGATGTGAATATAGGCTAGTGGAAGAACAAGTGTGAGTGGGTGAGGGATGTGTGGGTTAACGGGTGTGTGGGAGATATGTGTGGGTTGGGGATGGGTGGGGGATGTGTGTGTGGGTGGGGGATACGTCTGTGTGGGTGGGTGAAGGATGTATGTGTTGGTGGTCAGTGTGTTTGTAGGTGGGGAGATGTGTGTGTGGGTGATGGATGTGTATGGGGGATGTGTGTGTGAAGTGGGGGATGTGTATATGGGTGGGGTGTTGTGTGTGAGGGGAGATGTGTGTGGGTGAGGGATGTGTGTATGCGTAGGTGGGGTAGATGTGAATGGATGTGGAATGTGCAGGTGGGTAAAGGATGTATGTGAGGGTAGATGATGTGTGTTTGGCTGGGTGGATGAGGTGCGTGAGTGTGGGTGGGTAAATGGGAGATGTATGTGTTGATGGGTGGATTGGGGATGTGAGTTGGTCAGGGATGAGTACGTGAGTGGGTGGATATATGTTGGAGATGAGTGTATGGGTGGATGATGTGTGTGTGGGTGGTCGGGGTGTGTGGGGTGGGAGGTATGTGTTTGTGGGTGGAGATGTGTGCATGGGTGGGGAGATGTGTGTGTGAGTGTATGGGTGAAGTGTCTGTGGGTGGGGGTGTGTGGTTAAGGGATGTGTGGTTAATGGATGTGTGATTGGGGAATGGGTGGGTGGAGGGTGGGTGGGTGGAGTATGTGTGGGTGGGTGAGTGTGTGTAGGTTGGGGGTGGAGATATGTGTGTATGGGCATGGGATGTGTGGATGGGTGGGGGGAGATTGTGTGGGTGGGGGATATGTGGATTGATGCTAGTTTTGTGTGTGGGTAGGTGTGTGATGCGTGAGTTGGCGGGGATATGTGAGTGTAGGTGGGGATGTGTGATTGGAGGATGTGTGTTTGACTGGGGGTTAGGGGTCTATGCGTGTGTGGTGGAGGATATGTGGGTGGGTGAGTGTTGATGGGTTATGGGATGAGTGGAAGATGTGTGTGTGGGTGGGGAGATGTGTGTACGTGGGGGATGTGTGGGTGGGTGGTCAGGTGCATGTATGTGTGCCTGGGGGTGTGGTTGGGTGGGGTATGTGTGGTGGGATGGGGGGATGGTCGGGGTATGTGTCTCATAACGTGGTAATATACATTGTTTATGTTTCAACATTTATTTGACAATGTGTTTTCCCCCTATGTGAATGCATTATGGATGAACGAAAGATGAGTGATTGGAAGGGCTGAATGTAAGACGGGCCTGCGTGCCCAATTTGTTACCCTTTGAAAATAAAGTCTGTTCGTTTGTTCGAACACAAGATGTGAATGTAGACTAGTGAAAGAACAAGAACACAACACGTTAAAGTAGACTAGTGGAAGAACAAGAATACAAGATGTGAATATAAACTAATGGAAGAACAAGAACACAATATGTGAATATAGACTTATGGAAGAACAAGAATACAAGATGTGAATATAGACTAGTGGAAGAACAAGAACACAAGATGTGAATATAGACTTGTGGAAGAACACAAGATGTGAATATAAACTAGTGGAAGAACAAGAACACAAGATATGAATATAGACTAGGGAAAGAACAAGAACACCAGATGTGAATGTAGACTTGTGGAAGAAAAAGAACACAAAATGTGAATATAGCCTAGTAGAAGAACAAGAACACAAGATGTTAATATATAGCGGAAGAACAAGAATACAAGATGTGAATATAGCCTAGTGGAAGAACAAGAACACAAGATGTTAATATAGACTAGTGGCAGAACACAAGATGTGAATATAGACTAGTGGAAGAACACAAGATGTGAATATAGACTAGTGGAAGAACAAGAACAGAAGATGTGAATATAAACTAGTGGAAGAACACAAGATGTGAATATAAACTAGTGGAAGAACACAAGATGTGAATATAGACTATTGGCACTTTCTCCTGCATTATCACACTCGACAGACGATGCAGAGAGCAGAACCCTGCCGCTGTCAATGCAGAGGTCAACGCGGTCATCTATGAACACTCATATAGTTCCGAAGTTCTCATCTATACTGATGGATCTGTTATAAAGCAGCAGAGAAGTGCGTGGGCATTTACAGCCCGTTCAGGGGGCCGAACCGTTCAAGAATCCAATGGTGCCCACTCTATGACCACGAGCAGCATGACGATGGAGGTAATGGCAGTTACACAGGCTTTCATATGGCTGGAATCACGGCATTATTCCAACGTGTGTGTACTAAGTGATTCAATGAGCATGATTCAGAAGGTCGAAGCTGGATCTGTACGTAGACAGTGGATTGAGTCGCTGCGGAAGTCTGTTGTCCGTAAAGTCACCTTCATCTTCGTCCCGCGACATGCGGGAGTCGAGGGAAATGAACGAGCTGATAAACTGGCTGTCTCTGCACCCCCTGTAGATGGCTAACCCATGGATCGTGCCGATGTTATTAACGTCCTTAAAGATATGGCGAGAACAGAGGACTTTGACGTCAGTGAATTCTTGTTCTAATCTCTTCAAGGCATCTCCCATCAGATGTTGTGTTCCGAGATGATTGTACCGATTCACTTATTTAAGAATACTCCCATTTACTTATATATTACATGGTGGTATTTACTTCACGCTGGTGACAACCATAATCTATGTCTTCTTACAGTTTAATTCTAAACCTAGTTGTTCATTGTGTGCAATAACCGCATCTAATAAATGTTGCAGTTAATTAGTTGTATAGCTAGATAGATAGTTATTTATACAGCAGTTAGTTAAATAGTTACTAAGTTCGTTATATAGTTAGTTATATAGTTAGTTAGATAGTTATATAGTTAGTTTGTTATATAGTTAGTTTGTTATATAGTTAGTTTGTTATATAGTTATATTGTTAGTTATATAGTTAGTTATATAGTCAATTATACAGTTAGTTATATAGTTAGTTAGTTATATACTTAGTTATATAGTTAGTTAGTTAGTTAGTTATATAGTTATTTAGTTATATAGTTAGTTTCTTAAATAGTTAGTTATATGGTTAGTTATATAGTTAGTGATATAGTTAGTTATATAGTTAATTAGTTATATAGTTAGTTATATAGTTAGTTATATAGTTAGTTAGTTATATAGTTAGTTAGTTAAATAATATATAGTTAGTGAGTTATATAGTTAATTATTTAGTTAGTTATATAGTTGATATATAGTTAGTTATATAGTTAGTTATATTGTTAGTTATATAGTTAGGTTGTTATATAGTTAGTTATATAGTTAGTTAGTTAGTTATATAGTTAGTTATATAGTTAGTTAGTTATATAGTTTGTTATATAGTTAGTTATATAGTTAGTTACATAGTTAGTAAGTTATATAGTTAGTTAGTTATGTAGTTAGTTATATAGTTAGTTAGTTATATAGTTAGTTATATAGTTAGTTATATAGTTAGTTAGTTATATAGTTAGTTATATAGTTAGTTATATAGTTAGTTATATAGTTAGTTATATAGTTAGTTAGTTATGTAGTTAGTTATATAGTTAGTTATATAGTTAATTAGTTATATAGTTAGTTATATAGTTAGTTAGTTATATAGTTAGTTTATAGTTAGTTATATAGTTAGTTAGTTATATAGTTAGTTATATAGTTAGTTATATAGTTAGTTAGTTATATAGTTAGTTATATAGTTAGTTATATAGTTAGTTATATAGTTAGTTATATAGTTAGTTATATAGTTAGTTATATAGTTAGTTAGTTATGTAGTTAGTTATATAGTTAGTTATATAGTTAGTTAGTTATATAGTTAGTTATATAGTTAGTTAGTTATATAGTTAGTTTATAGTTAGTTATATAGTTAGTTATATAGTTAGTTAGTTATATAGTTAGTTATATAGTTAGTTTTATAGTTAGTTAGTTATATAGTTAGTTATATAGTTGATATATTGTTAGTTAGTTATCAATCAATCAAACATGTGCCATGCCGGAAAGCGTGGGCGGTCATGACTTGCCATTTCACTCGATCACCAGTGTCGTGGATCAGCTCAGTGTTCCTGTCTCGTCCATGCCATGTGGCCAAGCCATCCAGGTATTTTCCTCTCGGTCTGCCTCTTGGTCTGTTTCCTTCGATCTTGCCAGTTGTCACCAAGTTCTCCAATCCATTTCTTCTCATAACATGTCCAACAAATTTTGACTGTCTACGTCTAATTTCTCTAATCAGTTTACGATGTAGTACTTGGTCATTGGTTTTTCTGTCTGTCCATGGTATTCTTTGCATTTTCCTCAGAAACCACATTTCTGCAGCCATCAGATGTTTTTCATCTTGACTGCCCATTGCCCAAGTTTCACAGCCATACAAAAGAACAGGCTCTATGTATCCCCTCAACACTCTTTTTCTCGTTTCAATTGACATCTTTTTATTGGTCAGAATGTTTTTCATCTTGCTAAAGGCTACTTTCGCCATGGCGATTCTTGTTATAATCTCTTCAAGGCATCTCCCATCAGATGTTATGACTGTTCCAAGATAATTGTACCGATTCACTTGTTGAAGAATATTTCCATTTACTTGTATATTACATTGTGGCACTTCTTCCTTCCTAGTGACGACCATAACCTGAGTCTTTTTACAATTTAATTCTAACCCCAGTTGCTCACTGTGTACAATAACCGCATCTACTAATTGTTGCAGGTCCTGCGCATTGTCTGCAATTAATACTGTATCATCTGCATATCTAATGTTATTGATGTTAACGTACTCTGCAGCTCAGCTGTGGAACAATCTTCCACAAGAAATCAAAGACATCACCAATCCCTATTCATATAATCGCAAATTACTCGAACACTATCTCAGTACGGATTATCTTCCCCCTTAATAATAGAGATAATAATAATAATAACAAAACCCTAGTATAACAGCCAGTTCCCTTTTGGTAGGCCAGTATATTCCACATGGCTAATAACAAGTGTCAGACCATTATCTAATTTTACTGTGTCGTGTAGTTTTGATGTTCGCATTTTGCCCATGCCTTTATAATGCATATCTTTTTTATTGTTGCTGCTCTCTGTTAGTCTTGAATGATGTGTGAATGAAATAATGTATGAAAGAGAGTGAGAGAAGGGCAGAATGTTAGACGGGCCTGCGTGCCCAATTCTTAACCCATTGAAAATAAAATTAAAATAAAGTTTGTTCGATGTTTCGTCCTCCAATGCTGATTCCATTTATATCCTCTACATTTCTGAAAATATTTTCACTGTATAGGGAAAAAAGATCTGGAGACATCACACATCCATGCCTAACACCTCTTTTAATTGGCTGATACTGTCCCACTTCATTATCAATCCTTATTGCAGCTTGGTGTTTCCAATATATGTTTTTTTTTTATAAGTCTAATGTCTTTCCCATCAATTTGAAGATCTGCAAGCATATCCACCATGTTGACATGTCTAACTCTATCAAAAGATTTTGTATAGTCAATAAAGCAAAGATGTATATCCTTGTTTACTTCTATAGCACGTTCAATAACTGTTCGCAGCATATACACAGCATTTACTGTACCCTTTCCTTCTACAAACCCACATTGTTCTTCCCCTATTTCAGGTTGTATCTTCTTCCTCACTCTTTGCATGATAATTCTTAGCAAAATCGTTGTAATGTGACTCATTATACTAATTGTGCTATGTTGATCACATTCCAAGGTTCCTGATTTCTTTGGGATTGCAATAAATACAGAGTTACATAATTCAGGAGGTATATCTCCAGTATCATATAATGCGTTCATCAGTCTGTTAACTTGCTCTAGTCCAAATTCTTCTAAAGCTTTAATCATTTCTGTTGTGATGTTATCTGCACCGGGGGCCTTGCCAGCTTTTATATGCTTAAGAACATTTCGAACCTCCATCTCCAAAATTGGCGGTCCTTCATTATTTAATATAATATCATACTGTTCGTCTCTGTTATCATCATAAAGGTGTTTCACATAATCTGTCCATATATGTAGAATCTGGTCTTTTTCTATTATGATTTTGCCATCTTTAGTTTTTAGACACCCTGTTGATGTACTTGTTCTTTTATTAGTCAGTTCCTGAATTCTTTTGTGCACTAATTTTGTATTTTGACTGTTGTGTTGGTTTTCAATTTCTGAGCACTTTTCCTCAAGCCATGATTCTTTTGCCTCCTTACATAATATTCTGACTTGTCTGCGGATTTCTTCATATTTGACAGAATTATTTTTGTTGAGTCTTCTTGTTTCCATGAGGTGTAAAATTTCTTCAGTCATCCATTTCTTACGACCCACCTTCTTTAATTTTGGAATAGTTGTTTCTGCAGCCACATTGATTGAATTCTTCAACGTTTCCCATTGATCATCCACATCCTGGAATAATATCTCTAGATCAGACAATATTTCAAATCTGTTCTGTACTTCTATGTTGAATTTGTTTTGTATTTCCTTGTCATTACTCAATGTACACAAATCATATTTAGTGTTTCCTGTTATATACTTGACTTTCTTCAACTTTATCCTCAATGTTCCTGTGAGTAATCTGTGGTCACTATAACAATCAGCACTGGGAACTGTTTTTGCTACTGTTAGCGCGTTTCTAAATCTTCTGCTAATGAGAATGTAGTCAATCTGGTTTCTAATCCTGCTATCAGGACTCCTCCATGTCCATAATCTTCTAGGGTGTTGCTTAAACCAGGTGTTTCCTACAATCATTTCCTGTTCTTTTGCCCACTCCACGAGTCTGTATCCTCTTTCATTTCTCTCTCCTAAACCATAGTTTCCTACTGTGTATCTATCCCCTTGATTTCCTACTTTTGCATTGAAGTCCCCTATTATGATGTTTATTTCTGAATTTTTACATTTCTTTAAGGCAGCCTCTATGTCATTATAAAATTCTTCTACACTATCTTCACTGGATTCTCCTGTTGGTGCATATACTTGAATAATATTTATGCTAAAAGGTCTGCCACTTAATTTAACTAGTAGAACTCTGTCCGACACGGCCCAATATCCTTGAACAGATGTTGATGTTTTCCGGTCCAAAATAATTGCCACTCCCCTATGACGATCTTCACCTCCAGAATAAATAATCTTGAAATCGTCATCTATCTTGATGCCTGATCCTGTCCATCTCGTTTCGCACATACCTAAAATATTAATTTTTTCCCTTTCAATTTCTTGTTTTATGTTCTCTAATTTTCCGTCGTTGTTTAACGTCCTAACGTTCCATGTTGCTAATTTTAACGTCTCTGTCCTTGTCTTGCGATGATCAGTCTTTAAGCGAATCATGATATACTAGGCACTTTTAAAGAGGTAGTTTGCCGTTGCTTTCCTCTATGGCAGTGAATGTACTGGTCGGAGACCGCAGCCATTGACTCAAGAAGAGCTCTTCTGCCTGCCGTCGTGAATTCAGGACCATGACCAACGAATATCTGTCGGCTGCCCTCAAATTTCATCCACCACCTGCCTTCCGTGGCTTCTTTTGAAAACTTCCAATAAAAGAGCACAAAATAACATCACATAATCCACAGGAAAACACTATTCGCAGGAAATCCATAGGGAATCACACGAAATCCAAAGGAAAACACTAAATAGCGTCCCCCCGAAAAGTACGCGTCATCCTGTCGCCATTGTACCGGAAGTTAGTTATATAGTTAGTTATATAGTTAGTTTGTTGTGTCAGGTCTTAGTCAGATATGACTGAGCTACCGTATAACAGTAGACATTAGCGCCGAACGTTGGGCGGCGCTTACCAAACCCGACCCTCCACATTGTGCCAACGGCTTTGGGCGGAAGAGCTCAATTGGGAGGGTACAAGCCTTATCCTGGTACGAGGAAATGCAAGCTAAAGACAAAATGTCATGGCAGGGCAGACCAGGCCCTAAGCCTTGGTTGGCGGCTGGTCTAGGATCGAAGCTCCGACAGGCGGACAGTTAGAGCATTGCTTATGCTGATCCGACAGCTTCTGCAACTTGTCTTGTTCCAGATGTAGAGGTGTTACCTTTCCTCTGGAGTGAACTAGGCAGGCCGAGAGAGGGATCATGCTGCATGGGCAACACATGATCTCTATATTTTAGCCCAGGCTTTGTTCTATGGAGAGGCAATAACTCCATCCCTGGTCTTAACTGGTCTCGGAATCAAAGCGAGAAGCAACTGTTACGGGTTATAAGTCCATGTCAATTGGCGTAGACATGGGGCCCCACGCGTTGCCTCTGACGGTGGGAGACACCTACAGGTGTCACTGATCAGCTACCGCCCGCCTGAAGCTGGGCAGCCCCCGGCCAATAGGGTGCTGATCCGCACAGCCTGCCTGCTTCAAAGGGTGCTTGGGGCTAGGACAAAATCTGAATCGCAGGTTGTAAAACCAATGCACTAGGTACTAATAAAAAAGAAAAATAGAAACCTCAAGCTACAGCTTGCAACCTGGAACGTGAGAACCATGTGTCCAGGATTTTCCCCTGACTTAACCAATACTGAAGATGTGAGAAAAACGGCAGTGATTGATGCCGAACTCATTCGTCTTAACATTTATATTTTTGGCCTGCAGGAGACTAGCCTCGCCGAGGAAGGGTCACTCAGGGAAAACAATTACACCTTTCGTAGAGGGCAGGCAGAAAGAAGGCAACACGGTGTGGGCTTTGCAGTGAACAATTCGCTACTGGGAATGATTGATATCCCAGCTGGAGGTAATGAAAGATTATTATCACTGCGCTTGGCAACCTCTTGTGGATTTGCCACCATTCTCACTGCATATGCACCGACACTAGCTTCCTCTGATGATGTGAAGGATACGTTCTATGAGCAGCTAGACTCTGCGATCAAGGCAGTTCCAAAATCTGACTACATTTATATGCTCGGAGATTTCAATGCTCGTGTGGGCAAGGACTCGAGTTCATGGCCATTGTGCCTTGGAAAATACAACATCGGTCGCATTAATGATAATGGGCAAAGGCTGATGGAGCATTGCACTAGAAATGACCTATGTATTACAAACTCCTTTTTTAAAACAAAAGAGCTGCATAAGGTCACATGGAAACATCCAAGATCCGGTCATTTGCATCAGCTGGACTTCATTATCACACGGAGACAACATCTGAACCATACATCATTGACTCGAATTTACCACAGTGCTGACTGTGATACAGATCATTCTTTGGTTGTTGCAAGGGTTAGACTGAGACCAAAGAGAATCTACACAGCTAAACACAAATCTAACACCAGGATTAATATGATTAACACTCACGATCCTGAAAAGTGCTTTCAGTTTCAACAGCAACTTGAAGACGCTTTCACTGATACACCAGAAAATTGTACAGTAAATGAAAAGTGGAGTCAACTTCTTCTTCTTCTTCTTTCGTTCGCTTGAAATATGTCTATAACTGCAATGTTGCCTCTTGTATGAATTTAACTGTCCTTTTTAGTTCACTCAGCGGTCCATAGAGTTTATCTTCCAATGTCGTCTCTCTATGCCAGAAGGTTTGCCTAGATATGTTATATTTTGGGCAGTCCTGGAGTATGTGCTCTGCTGTCTGCGACGCCAATCTACATGTGCACATGGCTGTTTCACCAATCTTGAATTTTGTATACATGTGGTTGCGTAATCTATTGTGCCCTGTTCTGAGTCGCAGAATAATGACTTGTTCTTGTCTGTCCATAACGTGGTAGTCATCTTGAGCAGATTTTGGTGGCTTTCTGACTGATTTGATCATTCTTTTCTTTTGGTGGTATGTAACGGGCACATCAGGCTGTTCTTCTTTGGCTCCTTCCTTAGCCAATTGATCAGCTCTGTCGTTTCCGGGTACTCCACAGTGGGATGGTATCCACTGTATGGTGACCTTATGCTGACTGCTAAGTTCAGAAAGTAGTGTCCTTAGTACTGGCAATTTCCCAGACAGGAGCGCCTCGAGTACTGATTTTGCATCTGTCAATAGCACCACAGGTTGTGTACCATTGCTGGTATTTAGTAATTTCTCTGTTGCTATCTTGATTGCCTCAATTTCAGCATCGTAGTTATGGCAGTACTTTCCTGTCGGTACTCTAGCTGTGTCCCTAGTATTATTTGGGTATTCTATGTACACTCCCGCTCCTCCATTTCGAACAGCATTTTGTGCTGACCCATCTGTGTAGACTCGGATCCAGAGGTCCTGTGGGTATTCTTCATCAAGGAAGCTGAGAGTGGCTGTTCTGCGCTGCACACTGTTCTGTTCTTCCTTGTCAAATATTCCTCTCACTTTTGTCTGGATTTGTAATGATAGTCTATGTTCATCTTTCCATGGAGTTCGCTCTGGAATAGTTGTTAGGGGGATACCAACTGTGGGAAAATCGGTGGTTTCTCTGCAGAGTCGTTTGGCCTGGTGGATAAAACTACTTCTTTTCAACCGCCCCATAGCTAGGTTTTCAAATCTGTTCTTCATAGGGTGGCCTGGCAAGCTGAGGAACTTTTCTGCTTGTATTAGCGTTTTCGTATCTCTGCGCTCACTCAGTGCTTGTGTCCTCCCCATCTTCTCCATTTCCACTATAGGGGTTGATCTCATCCCTCCTGTGGTGACTCTAAGTGCTTGATTTTGCACTTTGTCCAGCTCTTGTAGTGTGGTTTTTGATGCCGAACACCACGCAGTTGACCCGTATTCCAGGTGTGGTCGTATGCTCTGTTGATAAACTTTGCTAAGTATTTTCCCACTGGCTCCCCATGTGGTTCCACTTAGCTTTCTCAGGATGGCTATTTTCCTTCTGGCTTTTGCTACTGCTTTGTTGATGTGCTTTCTCCATGTCAGCCTGCCATCAAATGTTACTCCAAGGTATGTTGGTTCTTTATCTTCTCTTAGGGGTGTTCCATTTATCTGGATGGTCCCTGCCTTTTGTTTTGGATAGAGGGTAAATAGGGTGGTGCTGCACTTGTCAGTGTTTATGCTGACACACCATCTATCTGCCCATGCAACAAATGTATCTACAGCTCTTTGTAGTAATCTGGTGGCCACTGATGCATGTTCATTTGTGCTCCATAGAACCAGGTCATCGGCGTACATTGCCGCTTTAATTCCATGCGGTAGATTAGCAACGAGATCATTGATGAAGATTAGAAAAAGTGTGGGGGACAAGACTCCGCCCTGGGGAACACCAGTGACGCAGTAGTACTTTCTTGCTCTTTAGTCCGTCTATCTGTACTCGGGCTCTTCTGTTGTGCAAGTATGCTTTTACCCATTTGTACATCCTTCCATTGACTTTGCAGTTTATCAGTTTATTCATCAGATCTTCTTTCCAGACTTTGTCAAAGGCTTTCTTCAAATCTATCCATGCCGCAAGCACCAGCTTCTTCTCTTGGAATGCATCCTCAATTTCTTGAGAGAGGTAGGTTGTCTGATCTTCCGTAGAGTAGCACTGCCTAAAGCCAGCCTGCTGTGGCACAAGGATGTTTTTACTTTCAATGTACCACTGCAGTCTGTGATTGATGATGCGCTCCAGTGTTTTGCAGAGACAGCTGGTGAGGCTAATTGGTCTGTAGCTAGAGGCAATGGAACTATCTTTCCCTGATTTTAGGAGGGGTATCATGATTGCTTCTCTCCAGGCTTGTGGAACACTGCCTAAGGTCCAACTATTATTGAAGATCTGCAACAGCTTTGCTTTGGCCTCTGTTCCTAGGTTCCTGATCATTTCATTGGAGATACCATCAGCTCCTGGTGACTTTCTCATTTTCAGTTTTGATATGGCTAGCTCCAGTTCGCTGATTGTGATGGGTGCCTCCAGAACCTCATGTACTATTTCCTTCTGTCCTGTATGTTGCCGTTTCTCTCGAATCTCTTGTTGTTTCTCTGGACTAATTTTGATATTGTTATCTTGTGCGAATGAGTCCGCAAAATGGTCAGCTGCTTGCTTTCTTGTTAAGATGTTTCCATCTTTATGTAGTGCAATTTTTGAGTTTCTCCCTGTGCCCTCATCGTTAAGTTGTTTTATTAGCTTCCACAATTTCCTTGTGTCTCTTTCAAAGTTCAGAGACTCTGTTTTTTCCTGCCAGCTTTTCCGTCTAGCCTGCAGCTTGGCCCTTTGAAATTTGGCTTTTGCATGCTGGAATTTATTGTGGTGCTCTTGGCTGGGTGTGGCCTCTGCTTGCTTTCTACATACTTCCACATCATTATGCAACTGTTCCAGTTCACTACTCCAGTAGGGTTTATATTGTTTACGGGCTCCTCTTGGTACTGTTTCTCGCGCTGCCTGTAGTATGCATTTCCCAAACTCTTCAACTACTTTATTTATGTCTTTCTCAGTGTTCAGGTTTCTAACCAGTATGCTGGTGCGATTCTTGTACATTGCCCAGTCTGCTTTCTTGTAGTTCCACCTCGAGAGGGTGCTGCTTTCACTTACAAGCTCATTTTCTACAGTTAGAAAGACTGGCCGATGGTCGCTGCCACCAAGTTGTTTCCCAACAATTCGTGTAATGTTCCACTCCAGGTCTGGTGAATGAAAAGCCAGGTCAGGTGTAGTTGTAGAGTGCCATGATCTCGAGTAGAAAGTATGTGGGTCGGACGGCTTGTTAACCAAGATAAATCTATTCTCATTCTGCCAGTCTTCCAGTCTCTCTCCTCTCTGGTCCATGTGATCATAGCCCCAACTCTGCGAGTGGCTGTTGAAATCGCCACACACAATCATTTTTTCTGTTAATGGTAGTGTGTCCAGTGCCTGTGGGCGGTCACTTGGACAGTAGTAATTGATCAGATGTAGGTCTGTATAGCCTGTTTTAAGTTTAAGTGTCTGATACTCAGCCCCTTCCATATAGACTTCGATTTGGGAAGCAGTGATGTTATTTTTTACAAGGGTAAGTATCCCACCTTTTCGCCTGTCCTTTCGGTCAGATCGGTAACACTGGTAGCCTCTGATTTTGAAGGCTATATTTTCGTTGAGGTGAGTTTCTTGCAAGCAACATATGCTTACTTTTTCTTGGTCCAGGATGTTTTCTAATTCTATTTTTTTTTTGTTGCTGACTCCCTCCGCATTCCAGTGCATTATTTTAAGTCTTTGTTTAGTATGGCCAGCCGTTCTATTCTCATGTCCCCTGGCTCCACAGGACATCTGAGAAGGACCTCCAGTAGTTGGGGTTGGACCCTTTCGAGACATAGGGCCCGGCACTGCACCTGCCTGGGGGTCCAAAGCAGGGCGAGCACCATAACTTTTAGCAGTAGTCGACATATTCCATTTTGCGTAATTGCGTGGCATCCTGATTTCTGTGGTGCGCCTCCTGGCTGGTTGCCTCCGTCTTCAGCACCTTTCCTTTGCTAGAGCAGACTGTGGTCTCACTCGAGTTTAGATGTGTACACACGCACACACGTGTCTGCACATGCATGTATGTGTATACACTTCTAGAGCACACTGGTTATTTTCCGGCGCCAGATACTCGCCGTCGCCCCTTCTCCTGTTAGTAGAAACAGTTCCGCCACGTGAAGGCCAGGAGTTGGACTTTTGCTGCTTAGGTTATGTATTCACGAGCCATTGGGGTATTTAAGCAATGTTGGGCGCTCACCCCAACACTGCGCCCCGGCTACATACAGCAACATTTGGAACCTGGGGTCAACTTAAGGAAACTCTTTATACAACTGCCGTAGGGGTGTACGGCACTGTGGATCATAAGAGGCAGGACTAGTTTGCGGCAAACAGCGAGACTCTGCAGCCCTTGATTGATAAGAAGAATACAGCTCTCTTAAGAAACAAGAAAACGCCAACGCGTAACACTCTGCGTGAGCTAAAGCAAGCTAGGAACGATGTGCAAAAGGCTGCCAGGCAGTGTGCAAATGATTATTGGATCAAGTTATGTGAGTCCATTCAAATCGTATGTGATAAGGGAAACATAAGAAGCATGTATGAAGGAATAAAGAAAGCCTGTGGTCCAATGATCAAAAGAAGTGCACCATTGAAAACCTTGACTGGAGAAATCATCACTGATAAGAAACAGCAGATGGACAGATGGGTATAGCACTATTTGGAGCTTTACTCAAGTGAGACAAAACTAGCTGATGATGCCCTCAACGCCATATAGGTCCTACCAACTCTTGACCACCTGGACACACTTCCCACCATAACAGAAGTTAAGTATGCTATAAATGAACTTGCATCTGGCAAGGCTCCAGGTAAGGATGGGATTCCAATAGAGGTTATCAGGAGTTGGCAAGACACACTCACTCTACAGATCCACCAGCTAATAGAGCTATGCTGGCGAGGACAAGTCCCACAGGATTTCAAAGATTCAAGCATCATAACACTGTACAAAAACAAGGGCGATTGGAGCGACTGCAACAACTATAGGGGTATCTCACTTCTGTGTATTGTTGGAAAAGTATTTGCCAGAATTGTTCTGCGCAGACTTCAAGTCCTAGGAGATCAAGTCTATCCCGAATCACAGTGTGGCTTTCGACAGAACCGGTCTATCATTGATATGATATTCTCATTGCGACAATTGCCTACATCGACCTCACAAAAGCATTTGATTTGGTCAGTCGTGAGGGTCTGTTCAAGGCACTAAAGAAGCTTGGCTGCCCACCAACTCTTCTGTCCATTGTGGAATCGTTTCACACAGGCATGAAGGGTATAATCAAGTTTGATGGTGCAACTTCTGAAGAGTTTGAAATCAAGAGTAGAGTTAAGCAAGTTTGTGTACTAGCTCCCATCCTCTTTGGAATATACTTTTCACTTTTACTGAAATATGCCTTTCGTGATCAGGATGGTGGTATATACATTCACTCACGCTCAGATGGCGGCCTCTACAATGCTCAGAGATTGAAGGCCAAGACCCAAATTAGGAGGGTACTGATCAGAGAGTTGCTTCTTGCAGATGATGCTGCAGTTACGACCCACTCTGAGGAAGAATTGCAATGTCTACTATCTGCATTGTAAAATGCTTGTTCTTAATTTGGTTTAACAATTAGCAAAAAGAAGACACAGATTATGTCACAAGGTGCACATGGGGTAGCATCAATCTTTATTGACGACGCCGAACTAGAGATGGTAGACCATTTTACATATCTAGGATCAGTGGTAAATATCAAATTATCCCTAGATCAGGAAATCAACATCCGGATTGGTAAGGCAGCAACAACAATGAACAGGTTAAGAAAAAGAGTCTGGGAGAACAGGAAGCTTACTGCCAAAACAAAAGTCCTTGTCTATCAAGCCTGTGTCCTTAGTACTCTTCTTTATGGCAGTGAAACCTGGACAACTTACTAACACCAAGAGAAACGTTTAAACAGCTTTCATATGCGGTGTCTGCGAAGAATTCTTGGTATTAAGTGGCAAGAAAAAATCACAAATACTGAAGTATTGGAAAGATCAGGTTGTGTGACGGTTTATTCCATGCTCAGTCTTCGTAGACTTAGATGGATAGGACATCTTAGGAGGATGGATGATGGTAGAATACCAAAGGACATCTTTTTTGGTGAATTACAGATGGGTAAGAGATCTCAGGGTCGGCCTCTACTACGATACAAAGATGTGTGTAAGCGGGACATGATTGATACAGGCATTGATAATGCACATTGGGAGCAAGTCGCCGCTGAACGTGTTGCATGGAGGGCAAACTTCAGAAATGGAATAAAGACAAAGGAGAAAATTATTGCAGATAAGTCACACACCGAGCGTGTGAGACGTAAGATGGTGCATGATGGTGGAAATGACCACGTGTTCACGTGCACCTACTGTGAACGGACATTTACAGCGCGAATTGGCCTTATCAGTCACATTCGCTACCGCCATAGGTAGAAGTTTTTATGCCTTTTTAAAGCACAAACTATCGTCTGTCAAGACGGCAAGGTGCCAATGATAGTTAGTTTGTTATATAGTTAGTTATATAGTTAGTTATTTAGTTAGTTAGTTAGTTATATAGTTAGTTATATAGTTAGTTATATAGTTAGTTATATAGTTAGATATATAGTTAGTTAGTTATATAGTTAGTTATATAATTAGTTATATAGTTAGTTTGTTATATAGTTAGTTATGTAGTTAGTTAGTTATATTGTTAGTTATATAGTTGATATATAGTTAGTTAGTTATATAGTTAGTTATATAGTTAGTTTAAAGTTAATTTGTTATATAGTTAGTTATATAGTTAGTTAGTTATATAGTTAGTTATATAGTTAGTTAGTTATATAGTTATTTATATAGTTTGTTAGTTAGTTATATAGTTAGATGTATAGTTAGTTAGTTATATAGTTAGTTATATAGTTAGTTATATAGTTGATATATAGTTAGTTAGTTATATAGTTGATATATAGTTAGTTAGTTAGTTATATAGTTAGATATATAGTTAGTTGTATAGTTAGTTGTATAGTTAGTTATATAGTTAGTTATATAGTTAGTTAGTTATATAGTTAGTTATATAGTTAGATATATAGTTGATATATAGTTAGTTAGTTATATAGTTAGTTATATAGTTAGTTAGTTAGTTATTTAGTTAGATAGATAGTTAGTTAGTTAGTTAGTTAGTTATATAGTTAGTTATATAGTTAGTTATATAGTTAGTTAGTTACATAGTTAGTTATATAGTTAGTTATATAATTAGTTATTATATAGTTAGTTATATAGTTAGTTATATAGTTAGTTATATAGTTAGTTACACAGTTAGTTATATAGTTAGTTAGTTACATAGTTAGTTATATAGTTAGTTATATAATTAGTTATTATATAGTTAGTTATATAGTTAGTTATATAGTTAGTTACATAGTTAGTTAGCTATATAGTTAGTTATATAGTTACTTATATAGTTAGTTATATAGTTAGTTATATAGTTAGTTAGTTAGTTAGTTATATAGTTATATATATAGTTAGTTATATAGTTAGTTATATAGTTGATATATAGTTAGTTAGTTATATGGTTAGCTATATAGTTAGTTATATAGTTAGTTATATAGTTAGTTATATAGTTAGTTACATAGGACTTCGGTGAAGGAAATGAGCGGGCTGACAAGCTCACAGGTGAGGCTACTGTGGAGGGCGGACGCGCCATGGACCAGGCTGACATTCTATGTAGCACTTCAACACTCTTTTTCTCGTTTCAATTGATATCTTTTTATTGGTCAGTTTGTTTTTCATCTTGCAAAAGGCTACCTTCGCAATGGCAATTCTTGTTCTAATCTCTTCAAGGGCAGGCCAAGTGAATCGTCACAGTGTTCTGCTGCTGCAGATATTGCTGCGTAATACACGCGGTGTGAGTTATCCTGCTGGAAAAGATGCAAGTCTGGATAATTTGTGAACACAAGAGCATTCAATGCATCCAGTCCCTCATCTCTATATGTCATAGCATTAACATGTACACGGAAGACGTGAAGAAACAAGCGATGGTAAAAACTGAATCCTCTCCATGTGAATACTGCCGCCTCCAAATAGGTTGTGCTGGCGAACACAGCAATCCACATAGCGCTTTCCACACCTATCGCCAAATCCGGATATGTCCATCGGCAAAGAATAGGTTGAATCCACTCTCGTGTGTGAATAGTACAGCATTCCACTACAGTCTAGTCCATCTGACATGTTGCTCTACCTATTGCAGGCGGTGCTGACGACGTCCATGAGTCAAGTTTGGCCCAACATAAGGTTGTCTTGCAGTAAGGCCTGTATCTCTGAGTCGTCGTATGACTGTCATTAGAGAGACTTGCACACGTCTACCCACTATTGCTGTTGCTGTTTGAGTTGCCGGGAGAAAACGATTCGGTACCTCATTTTTAATTACCCGCAAACAAACCGCGTAGCTATTTTTAGCACTGACCTAGATCTGGTCGAAGGGATCCCGTATACCTGAGTTCGAACACAGCGGTGCTGATTTTTTTTTTTTTCGAAAACGGTGCCGGTCGTTCAGAAAGCAATGGCAAACTACTGAACGTAAAACTTGCCCAGGAATCACAACCAGCCAAAAGGCTGGGGTTGTCTGCTACGTCCTGTGAAGTATATACGACAAATTTTTTTTTTTAAAGATCAGGTGGGATCGTCGATTTTCAGAACAGGGATATCGGGATTCACTTCCTGGTCGGTCGACAAGTGTATTTGCAGCAATAAGGACCCAAAACCGCTTGTCATTGTCTTCGCAAACTGTCCCCCAGATACATCAGGGATGAGCGCAGACAGATGGGACATACACAAGATAAGACGAGTAGAGCAACCAGACAGACATGGGAGGCCGAAATCTTGCCAAGGAGGTCACCTCAGACAGGTGCAAGGCCCAGAACACTTCGGATGAAGACACAGTGACAGTGAAAGAAATCAAGGCTGTACTTCGACGATCAAAAAACAGCGCTCCAGGGCCTGATGGCATAAGATACGACGACATCTATAGGTGTACCGACAACGAGCTAGAGAAACTAGCAGACATGTACAATAACAGTATAGAGAGTGCTAGCATCAAGGAGGAGTGGTTACACAGATATCTGATTTCCTTGCCGAAACCTGACAAAGACCACACAAAAATTCAGGGATATCGAGTTATAACCATGCAGAATACAATAGAAAAGCTGCTGGAGAAGGTAATTGCCAGGAAAATACAAAGCCAGCTAGAGAGGCAAGGTGTTTTCCCACCTACCCTGGGTGGGTACCGTCCAAAAAGAGACACCTGGACCAATGCAGCAGTCTTTGCCCATGATGTTTATGAAGGTTCATGGGATGAGGATGAGCACAAAGCTTGGTCTGAACTGTAGAAACCATGTGTTGCCCAAGCAGCATAATCCTTCTCTCGCCTTGCCTAGTTTGCTCCACAGGAAAGATAACACCAATGCAACTGGAACAAGACACGCTACGGAAGCTGTCAGATCAGCAAAGCAATGCTCTAATTGTCCGCCTGTCAGAGCTTCGATCCTAGACGAGTTGCCGACCACGGCTTAGAGTCTGGTCTGCCCAGGCAAACTATTTAGTCTTTAGATGACATTTCCTTGCATTAGTTGAAGGCGTTCACCCTCCACACACTTGCTGCTACTTCTGGAGCACTGGACTGATGTTTGCGCGTGAATTAGTTTTCCCCATTACCAATGTCCCTCGCCAGCAGGTGAACCCACTCAGACTCAGAGGTACCTGTAATTTACTTCCCCAAGTCAAGGACAAGAAGTCAACATTTAATTCAACGAGTCAAAAGAAACGAATCTTAGCATAACATTTCTAACGGTAAATCGGTACGAATGTATGGATCAGAAACGCGGAGAACAAAGAAACGATTAAAAATAAACTGCAAACATTCACTAAATTGGGGCCTGCAAACAAAACTGAAGAAATAAAATAATATGTCAGAATAACCAAAAATGTGCAGCACGTGATCAGAACTAGACAAATACCAGTGAACCAATGTGGAGCTCATGGAGAGAACTAGACAAACACCTATGAACCAATATGTAGCTCATCGAGAGAACTAGACAAATACCAGTAAACTAATGTAGAGCTCATAGAGAGGACTAGACAGCTACCAGTGAGCCAAAAGGTGAGGACAAGACGTTCACGCTGGATAGGCCACACACTAGGAAAAATCTGAAAATATTATAACTAGAAAGAGGTTTGTCTGGAACCCACAGGGCAAAATACACAGGAAGGTCTAAAAACACGGAGAAGAGAAGTTGAAACAGAAATTAATAATGAGACCCCGGAGATTTAGATATAACACGGAAGATATAGAGAAGTTAATTAGTTGCAGCAAGTATAATTCTAGATATTCACAGTTCACATTGTCCATCCAAGCACTCACCTCAGTAGCAGGACGACGGAACCTGCATGTTCCACTTTTCACATGGAGCAGTGAGGCGCAATTAACAAAATAATTCTAAATATACACATTAAGGTACAGAAAGAATAAATGGTTGCTGTCACGTATAGTTAGAAAGCAAAGGTACAGTAAATGCTGTGTATATGCTGAGAATATCAACTGAGCGTTCTATAGAAGTAAAGAAAGACTTACGTCTTTGCTTTATTGACTACACAAAGGTTTTTGATAAAGTGAGACATGTCAACATGATGAAATGCTTGCAGATCTACAAAGTGATTGTAAAGACCTTAGACTTGTAAAAACTATATACAGCTAGTGCTCGACTTACGACCTATGCAACTTACGACCATTCGACTTTACGACCACAATCACTAGCCATATTAGATTTCAGATTTATTTCTACCTCAATTATCAGTCGAACGGCGTTGTCTGCAATCATCGGCGGTCGTTAACTAAGGAAAGGGAGGCATGATGCTATGATGATGCTATGTGACGACAAAGTGCATGAATGGCATCTGGAAAAATTGTGTTAAGCGCTATGTTAATGATTTTCATGGATTTGACAGTGAACATGAACTTGAAACGATTTGGGAAAAAATAGTAAAACTCGCCAAAGACCTTTCTTTGGAGTGTGAAATTGAAGATGTCGAAGAGTTGCTAGACAAAGAATCCGGAGAACTTACACATGAAGAGTTAATCGAACTGGAAGAAGAAAGAGTGGCGGAAGAAGAAAGAAGAGAAGCCAAGAAAGAAGAGGATGAGCCAGAAAGAAAGTTCACCACTAAGGGATTATCAGAAGGTTTATCTTTACTGAATAAACTTCTTATACATTTCGAAGCAATGGACCCAAACATCGAACGATTTGCAAGGATTGAACGGATGGCGCACGATGTGTTTCGTCCGTATCGTGAAATTTATGATGAAAAAAAGAAACATACAATTCAGACAAAGCTCACCATGTTTATGAAAAAACCAACTCCGGTACCCCCAACTGCTGCCTTAGATGACGACATTAATGATCTGCAGCCAAGCACCAGTGGCCAATAAAATGTTTCGTACATGTTTATATATTTTGATGTTAATGACAATTTGATGTGTTTTGCGATTGGGAAAATGTTTCTTATAGTATTTTCCACACCTGTATTTTTTATGTTTTGCAAATATTAAACCAGTTGTACATGTACAGTTAATGCAGTGTTTTTCTTAAACCTGACGATGTAAAAATAAGAAACAAAATGGTGTAGAGATGATACAAATAGCACAAAATGAACATCGAAAATTATGATTTATAACAATAATAAAAGAAATTTATGATATCATTTAACTTAAATATTTTTATAACATCACTTCACATTACTGTACACATAGCGTACTCAACTTACGACCAAATCGTGTTACGACCGGTCTGTCGGAACCAATCGTGGTCGTAAGTCAAGCACTAGGTATATTGGAAACAACCTTTGGTAAGGATGGCTCTCATGTCCTTTCAGGACCCATCCCCCACTGGTCCAAGTCTGACACCCAGCTCGTGCCTGTGGCTCCTAGTAGCTGCCAGCATGCGACAGCGGCCACCCCCCGGGCAACAGCTGTGAGAGGCTGGCTAAACCAGGCATGGGTATCCGATTTGGTGTCAAACCAAGAGGTAAACTAGGGTATGCCTACCCAGCATGTGAAGACAGGATTCGGCAGACTGCGCGGAAGAAATCATTCCTGATTCAACGGGCAAGACGGCGTTTACCTGCAAAGCGTTGTGGAACGTAATGAGCACGGCAAGGCACGTAGAGCGCCCTGGTCATCCACTGCACCTGTATTCGTCTCCAATCGTCTCGACTTGTCTTGCCACTGGACTCAGATGGACTCAGGCGAGAGAGTGAGGTCGACGAATTGCGCAACTCTTCCTCACTTTAATCCAAGTCATCGCGCAAGTCATTCTTCATCCAACGTCACATATCACCTTCAAGCCCTGTGGCGATGGGCGAGCGGCAAAGCGGCAGGCGTGGGTACGCTGGCAGCCGTAGTCGCAGACCTGCACACAGGCGGCTCAGGCCATATGGTCGTCTTCTACTGACCGGAGCAGCAGTGGGATTCGGCAGCCCCCTGAGCGACTGAGCAGCCCTCTATAGGAACACACTGCTCACCTCCATAGCATGAGGAAGGGGCTAGAAAAGGTGCCCTAAACATTGTCTGCTTCATCACTACCTAACCAGCTAGCCGCGGTTGGTGGGTACCCTAAACTGCGGTCGACATACAAAGAAAGATAAAACAAGCAAAGCTAAAAGAGTAAACCATATTCCCTTAACAATTGGAACTTGGAATGTACGCACCCTACTTGACAGAGACGGCGCGTCAGGTCCAGAGAGACGAACAGCACTGATTGGGAGAGAGCTGGGCAGGTACAACATCGACATTGCAGCCTTGAGCTGAGACACGACTTGCAGAAGAAGGCCAAATCTGTGAAATTGGTGCCGGCTACACATTTTTCTGGAGTGGAAGGAAAAGCGAGGAAAGACGCCAATCCGGTGTGGGATTTGCCATTAAGTCGGCCCTGGTCGGCAAATTAGCTGGATTTCCAAAGGCTGTAAACGACAGGCTCATGACCATGAAGTTGCCTCTGCTGAATGGAAGGAAGCACGCAACCATTGTGAGTGTCTACGCACCAACTATGACCAACGAAGATGATGTCAAGAATAAGTTCTATGAGGACCTGCACAATGTATTAACATCTGTTCCCAAAGGAGACAAACTTATACTCCTTGGGGATTTCAATGCCAGAGTAGGCACGGACACCACCTCTTGGAGTGGCATTATTGGAAAGCATGGAGTCGGAAATTGTAACACCAATGGACTCCGCCTCCTTCAGACATGTGCCGAACATGATCTCCTGATTACGAACACAATTTTCCGTCTCCCCATGAGAAATAGGACATCGTGGATGCACCCTCGCTCGAAACACTGGCACCTCATTGACTATGTAATCGTCAGGAGGAGTGACAGACAAGACGTTCGAGTGACAAAATCCATGTGTGGTGCCGAATGTTGGACAGACCATCGTCTCATTGTCTCGAAAATGAACATCCACATCAGGCCACCACGGCGTCCTCAAGGGGCAAAAATGCAAACAAAGCTAAATGTCACCCGCCTAAACAGCAAGAAAATGCAGCAGTCGTTTGAAAATATGCTGGAAGACCGCCTCAAGCCCAATGCTGAAGCAAAACAGGATACAGAAACAGAATGGAGAGCCCTAAAGGACACGATTTACAACACTGCTATGGAAATCCTGGGTCCAGCCCCCCGAAAGCATAAAGACTGGTTTGATGAAAATTCCGAAGACATCAACCAATTGCTGGCCGAGAAACATCTTCTCCTCAAGGCACATTTGAATGACCCAAAGTCAACATCAAAAAAAGATGCTTTCAAGAACATTCAGAGAGTAGTGCAGCAGAAACTTCGGCACATGCGGGACTCCTGGCTGAGCAGCAAAGCTGATGAAATTCAGGGCTTTGCTGACAGACACGATATGAAAAACTTCTACGACTCACTGAAAGCGGTCTATGGTCCTTCATCACCAGGCATAGTTCCCCTCCTCAGTGCAGACGGGGGAACATTGGTCACCGATAAGAAAGAAATCCTCCAACGCTGGGCAGAGCATTTCAGCAAAATCTTAAATGCAACTTCCTTCTTCGATGATGAAACCATCAATTGCCTTCCTCAAGTTCCCACCAATGAGACTCTTGATGACCTGCCAACCATAGTGGAAATAAACAAAGCCATCCAGCAACTCTCCAGCGGCAAGGCACCTGGTCCTGACTCCATCCCAGCAGAGATATACAAGGCAGGTGGGCCGGTCCTAACAGAGCAGCTTCACCGAGTCTTCACAAACATATGGATGAACGAGACCATGCCACAAGATTTTAAGGACGCGTCAATAGTCCACCTTTACAAACGTAAAGGAAACCGCCAATCCTGTGACAACCACCGAGGCATCTCCTTACTTTCAATTGCAGGGAAGATACTCGCCAGAATTCTTCTCAATCGCCTCACAGCCCATCTCGATCAAGGTCTTCTTCCTGAGAGTCAATGTGGCTTCAGAAAAGAACGTGGAACTGTTGACATGATTTTCGCTGCAAGGCAGCTGCAAGAGAAATGTCAGGAACAGAACTGCGAAATGTTCTCCACTTTCATTGACCTTACCAAGGCTTTTGATACAGTCAGCAGAGAAGGACTGTGGAAGATTATGGCAAAATATGGTTGTCCACGAAAGTTTGTCCAAATAGTGCGGCTATTTCATGACGGCATGCAGGCAAGAGTACAGGAAAATGGTGAGCTGTCTGAACCCTTTCCTGTCACCAATGGAGTGAAGCAAGGATGTGTCCTGGCACCAACACTGTTCAGCCTCATGTTTTCAGCCATGTTGATGAATGCCTTCGAGAACGACGACATTGGAATAGACATCAACTACCGTATGGATGGAAAGTTATTCAATCTCAGAAGGCTGAAAGCTAAAACCAAAATTGACAGTGGCACAGTCAGAGAGCTCCTGTTTGCTGATGATTGCGCTCTATACGCCAACTCAGAGGCGGACATGCAACATAATGTTTCAGCTTTCTCACATGCCTGTGCCAACTTTGGGCTCAATATCAACTTGGAGAAGACTGTAGTTATGTACCAGCCAGCTCCAGGGAATAATCACACTGTGCCGAATATCAAAGTGAATGATCATAGACTAAGTGTTGTGGACAAATTCACCTATCTTGGCAGCACCGTGTCACAAGCTGCCACAATCGATGACGAAGTGAGTGCAAGAATCTCCAAGGCCAGTGCAGCCTTTGGCAGACTGTACAAGAATGTATGGGACAGAACTGGAATAAGCCTGCAAACAAAGCTAAAAGTCTACAAAGCAGTTGTATTATCCACACTGCTATATGCTTGTGAAACCTGGACTGTTTATCAGCGACACGCTAGGAAATTAAACCACTTCCACACAGTCTGCCTAAGGAAGCTACTGAAGATTAAATGGCAAGACAAGATTCCAGACACTGAAGTCCTAGAAAGAGCATCCATACCCAGTATCCACACTCTACTGATGAAGAATCAGATTCGCTGGGCTGGTCACTTGACTCGCATGCCAGATCACAGGCTCCCTAAACGAATTTTTTACAGCGAACTGCGTTGTGGTAAACGCTCCCAAGGTGGCCAGAGGAAACGTTTTAAAGACACTCTGAAAATTTCACTGAATGCTTTTGGAATTCATCATGACACCTGGGAGGCTGCAGCCAGAGACCGAAATTCGTGGCGTGCATCATTGCGCAAAGGTGCAGTTATATGTGAGGCAACCAGGACTGCAAGAGCTGTGAAGAAAAGGCAGGACAGAAAAACCACTGCAGGAAATCCTCCTCCAGAGACGTCAAGCATTCTTTGTCCACATTGTCAAAGAACATTTCGAGCCAAAATAGGCCTTATCAGCCATCTTAGAACCCACGGCTCCACACCTTCAACCCCACTGGATGAAATGAATGGTCATCATCATTCTTGATGGACAAACAACATATTGGAAACAACAAGCTGCCATAAGGATTGATAATTAGCTAGGTCAATATTAGCCTATTAAGAGAGCTGTGAGAGAGATATGTGTAATGTCTCCAGATTCCCCCCCCCCCCCCCCCTATGTAGTGACAATATTTTTAGAAATTTAGAAGATAGAGGAATCACCATTGGGGGACGTAACACCGATAACATTAGATATGCGGATGATACAGTATTGATTGCAGAATCTGCAACATTTAGTAGATGCGATTATTGCATACAGTGAGCAACTGGGGTTAGAATTAAATTGTCAGAAGACATAGATTATGGTCGTCAGCTGTCTGTTGATTTCTTGGCAAGATTACGCTCAGTAGTTTGCCATTGCTTTCTGAGCGGCCGGCTCAGTTATCCCGCAAGTCACCAGCGGGGGTCGAACCGCTTCCAGCTCTCGCCCGCTACGAAACTGCGTGATAAACGGGATCACGGAGAAAGTGTTGTAACCCTTCGGCCAGAGAGACCGGCCAATGGTCGTCACTAGGAAGAAAGAAATACTGCAATGTAATAAACAAGTAAATAGGAATATTCTTAAACAAGTGAATTGGTACAATTATCTCGGAGCTGTCAGAACATCTGATGAGAAGTGCCTTCAAACGATTAGAAAAAGATTCGACATGGCGAAGGTAGCCTTTTTCAAGATGGAAAACATACTGACAAAATAAAAAGATGTCAAACGCCACGAGAAAAAGTGTTGAAGTGCTATTATATATTTTTGTACGGATGTGAAGCGTGAACAATGAGCAGACAAGCTGAAAAAATATCTAATGACTGTGGAAATGTGGTTTCTGAGGAAAATGCAAAGAATACATGAACACACATACAAATCCAAATGACCAAGTCCTACAAAAATCACTTTTCACCCGTAAACTGATTAGAGAAGTCAGACGTGGACCGTCACAATTTTTTTTTTTTTTTTGACGTGTTAAGAGAAGAAATAAAATGGTGAACTTGGCGACAACTGGTAAGATCGGGGGAAAGAGAACAAGAGGAAGGCAGAGAAGTAAATATCTGGATGTCTTGGCCACGTTATTGTCGGCATGTCTGAGACAAGAACACAGAGCTGATCCACGACTCTGGTGATCGAGTGAGATGGCAAATATGACCGGCCACGCTTATCAACTTGGTACAGGATGATGATGATGACGTAGAACACAGAGAAAGAATAAATGGATACTGGCAAGTATAATTCCAGATATAACACTAGCGACAACGAGAAACTTTCAGACGTGCCTCACCAGAAACTATAGCGTGCTAGAGACAAGTCTGTTATTTTATAGCAATTGTTTAATACGTAAACAGCTGCTGCGCAGGAAATTTAGTACTGGTTAGCGATGACAAGATTGTAACAATTAACAATAATCACAAACATATGTGTAGGCCATGTTGGACCTTCAACTTTTGGCATGCATGACTCAATCGAAGAGTCAGAATATTCAGCCTAACCAAAATAAGTTAATTAAACCGGTTTTAGTGAGGTATGGATACTTTATGAAATTTAAAACCCCCCCCCCCCCCCCCCCCAAAAAAAATTCTTGACTTTTCGTCCATTGATTTGGGGACGTAAATTACAAGTATAGATAGATAGATAGATAGATAGATAGATAGATAGATAGATAGATAGATAGATAGATAGATAGATAGATAGATAGATAGATAGATAGATAGATAGATAGATAGATAGATAGATAGATAGATAGATAGATAGATGGATGGATGGATGGATGGATGGATGGATGGATAGATAGATAGATAGATAGATAGATAGATAGATAGATAGATAGATAGATAGATAGATAGATAGATAGATAGATAGATCCCCGCCAGGGCCTGGGCGAAGCCGGGCGGGTCAGCTAAAATATATATATATATATATATATATATATATATATATATATATATATATATATATATATATATATATATATATATATATATATATATATATAGTTGTTAGTTAGTCGTTAGGTAGTTGTTAGCTTTAGTTAGTTGTTAGTTAGTCATTAGTTAGTTAGTCGCTAGTTAGTTGTTAGTCGTTAGTTGTTAGTCGTTAGCTAGTTGTTAGTCGTTAATTAGTCGTTAGTTAGTCGTAAGCTAGTCGTTGGTTAGTTGTTAGTTTGTTGTTATTAGTTGTTAGCTAGTTGTTAGTTAGTCGTTGGTTAATCGTTAATTAGTCGTTAGTTAGTCGTTAGTTAGAGTTAGTTGTTAGTTAGTCGTTAGTCTTTAGTTGGTCGTTTGTTAGTCGTTAGTTGTTTCGTTAGTCGTTCGTTAGTCGTTAGTTAGTCGTTAGGTAGTCGTTAGTTAGAGTTAGTTAATCGTTAGTTAGTCGTTAGTCGTGTGTATGGTACAGAAGAATGGGTAGATCATCACGGCCTGGCGAGAATGCAAGGAGTGACCGGTATGGGAATGTCCCGAGTGCTATGCTGTCGGTTGTGACTTATCTCAATTCAGCTCAACTATCGGGTGTTTGTAAAGTCTCACTACACTCTGTATGTAGAAAAAAATGTATAAAATTAAATACATGATGTCATCAAAAAATTTGCTCCACAGTCCCTTTTTTTGTAAAATTCGCATATCCTTTACAGGACATTGCTGTCAACAGCAGCATCTTTCGTGAAGCAATATGCAGCGAATGGCTGTCGTCATCCAAACAGAATGGTGTTATCAACGGAAGAAAAAGTTGTTTTTTTTTTGTTGAACAAATGTTTCGAAATGTCGGTGGATACACACGGATGGTTGTTCAAAGAATATGAAGAGACGTGTACAGTCATGTCTTGAAGCCCATGGTGGACATTTCCAACACCTGTTATGATGAATACTTCATTGGTACTTTCCAGCTTCCCCAAAACACCCTTAGTCCATAGCAGTGACTATTGTACTAGTGTACTAATGCAATGAATATCTTAGCACATTTTTTGATGGCATAATGTACTTCATATTAAAAACGTTTTTCTACACACAAAGTGTAGTGAGACACCCGGTATGTCTGTGTTTGTGATATCTCTCTTCCCTCCTCCCCCCCCCCTCCCCCAGGAAGTCTCACATACCTCTCAGTTTTCATCTCACATGTTCATAACTAAGCTAGTCGAAGTCAGATTGTGACATCGTCATTATACAATAACAGACCAGTAGATCGCTCAACATATGTGTGTGTGTGTGTGTGTGTGTGTGTGTGTGTGTGTGTGTGTGTGTGTGTGTGTGTGTGTGCCAGCCAGCATGTCCATAAAATGCTATTAAACACACTAATGGGATGCCACAATAGTTACATATTCATGTTCCCTGCGTGTATTAAACCCGGGAACTCAGTGGCGTCATACTGTGAATTTATTTACATAACCATAAGTTGAGTGCTTTGTAGTATTTTTGTGATGGGGATTAGGTTCCGACCCAGATCAGATATTGCCCATCACATAGACACACATGCACGCACGCACGCACGCACACACACACACACACACACACACACACACACACACACACACATATTCGTTGTGGGGTATGCTGTGAGTAAATTCACGAAAAGGGGAATTTTCCAGCTTTACAGAAATACAATCATAAGTGACAGAATGAGCGTTGCGGCTGGAGCCTTTGTCAGCACAAACACAGCAAACATACATTAGTGCAAGTGTTTAGAGTTGAGTTGAATTGAGCTAAGAACCGACATCATTGCACTCAGGACATTCCCATACGCGCTCCGTCTCCCCGTTCAACGGCCAGAGAAGAGTAATTTCTCGCCGCTGGCTGTTGTAAAAGGTATCAAGCACAAAGCACTCACCCCGTTTCTCTGCGATAATTCTGTTTAATTCCCATAGTTGTTTTTATTTAAAGCAGGAACTAATCTATCACCATAGTAGAGCCTGCTTGCTAGGGAAGTGGCATGGGATGTGCTTAAAGATATTCACGGAAGGGAATATACACACGAACAGAACCTTGCAGTCGGAGATCGCAATTTGTGGAGAAGCAAGATTGCCCACGCAAGCAGGCAAAACTTTGAATGATTATGATGTGTATTTCATGTATGGTATATAAGTTAGCTGACACAAACTGATGATGTGTGTTTCACGTATGGAATATACGTTAACTGACACAAGCTTATGATTTGTGTTTCATGTATGGAATATACGTTAACTGACACAAACTGATGATAATTGTTTCATGTGTGGAATATACATATCACATCATTTACTATACGCTTGTGAACTTCTGCGAGCCAGCAAAAGCAGAGGGGACGTAGAAGTTGCGAGATTTTCTGGTTGGCAGGTTGACTGGCTGATTGGCTGGCTAGTTTGCTGCTTGGCTGGTTGGTTGGCAGGTTGGCTGGCTGGTTGGTTGGCTGGTTGGTTGGCTGCTTGGCTAGTTGGCTGGCTTGTTGGCAGGCTGGTTGGTTGGCTGACTAGTTGGCTGGCTGGTTGGCAGGCTGGTTGGTTGGCTGACTAGTTGGCTGGCTGGTTGGCAGGCTGGTTGCTTGGCTGACTAGTTGTCTGGCTGGTTGGCAGGCTGGTTGGTTGGCTTACTAGTTGGCTGGCTGGTTGTCAGGCTGGCTGGTTGCTTGGCTGACTGGTTGGTTGGCTGGCTGGCTGGTTGGCTGGCTGGCTGGTTGGTTGGCTGACTGGTTGGTTGGCTGACTTGTTGGTTGGCTGGCTGGTTGGTTGGCTGACTGGTTGGTTGGCTGACTGGTTGGTTGGCTGGCTGGTTGGTTGGCTGGCTGGTTGGCTGACTGGTTGGCTGACTGGTTGGCTGGCTGGTTGGTTGGCTGGCTGGTTGGTTGGCTGACTGGTTGGCTGACTGGTTGGCTGACTGGTTGGCTGGTTGGTTGGTTGGCTGACTGGTTGGTTGGCTAGTTGGCTGCTTGGCTTGTTGGCAGGCTGGTTGGTTGTCTGACTGGTTGGCTGACTGGTTGGTTGGCTGGCTGGTTGGTTGGCTGACTGGTTGGCTGACTGGTTGGCTGGCTGGTTGGTTGGCTGGCTGGTTGGTTGGCTGACTGGTTGGCTGGCTGGTTGGTTGGCTGGCTGGTTGGCAGGCTGGCTGTTGGTTGGCTGACTGGTTGGCTGACTGGTTGGCTGACTGGTTGGCTGGCTGGTTGGTTGGCTGGCTGGTTGGCAGGCTGGCTGGTTGGTTGGCTGACTGGTTGGCTGGCAGGTTGGCTGGCTGGTTGGTTGGCTGGCTGGTTGGCAGGATGGCTGATTGGTTGGCTGACTGGTTGGCTGACTGGTTGGCTGGCTGGTTGGTTAGCTGGCTGGCTGGTTGGCTGGCTGGCTGGCTGGCTGGCTGGTTGGTTGGCTGACTGGTTAGCAGGCAGGTGGTTTGGTTGGTTGGTGGTTGGCTGGCTGGCTGGTTATGAAGAATCAATATGGTGAGGCACGGTCAACTGACAGTTAATGTGTTTTAATTGGGGCCTTTATGGTGTATATTTTCAGTTTGCGGAAATAGAGCTGCGTGTTTCGCTTCCTGATTTCTGAGCGTTTTTGCCCTGGTGTTGATTGCATCCTGCTTGATGTTTAACATGTCTGATGAGGTAAGGTCTGGTGTTGTTATTTTTCCGCCCCACCTCATGGTGGTCATGTTATAGGGAGTAATTCATCGGCAGTCGAGACGTTGGTGACTCCTTCTGTCTCCCCATGTGGCTTGCTCTGTCGTTGAATCATAGTGCTCTATCACTTATTCAAATCTTCACGGGAATCACAAAACACACGAGAATCAAAACAGAAAAACACCACACAAGAGAATCAACACAACAACACAAAGAAAAACCACACATAGGAATCAACGCCACACAGAGGAATCAACAACAGAGAAACACCACACACGAGAATTAAAAACAGAGAAACACCACACACGGGAAACAACACAACAACACGGAGAAACACCACGCAGGAATCAACACAAAACAGAGAAACACCACACACGGGAATCAACGCAACACAGAAACACCACACATGAGAATTAACACATAGGAACACCACACACGAGAATCAACACAGAGAAACACCATAAACGGTAATCAAGGCAGAGAAACGGCACACGTCGCAGTATCATCAGTACTTTATGTTGACACCAGAAATAACATCCATGCTACAACAGTTGGTCTTCAACACAAGTCTCAGGGTCGACAAGGCGGTCCTATTGTCTTGCCTCTCCTTGTGGTTGTAGACGGATCACGTCTCTGGACACACTATTTCACCATCGCAGCATCTTGGGTATGGGGCTCCGATGTAGCGCTCAAATGTACAGCCGTCAGGAGCTCCTACCCCGCCACATCTGCAAGAGATGAACTTGCATAACGCATTCAGCAGCTGCTTGTCGATTAAAATAACTTATGCAACACAGACACGCAAGCGCGCGCACACACACACACGCGCACGCATATATTCATACGCATACACGCACGAACGCACAGACGCACGCACACACGTGCACATACACACGAACACACATACAAGCATACGATGTTGTATATTGAACTGCTGAACTATGTGATGTGTCGAAGAATTTTTACGCCAGCTATATTCAAATACATTACACTAAGTATCACATGAACGAAAACGTATAATTACATCAATCATACTATGACGTGAGAGGAAACGTATAGTCAAGTCCATGACACTCTGTATCACATGAACAGAAACATATAGTCAAGCGTATGACATTACCAGATACGTATAGTTAAGCGTATAACAGGAACAGAAACGTATAGTCAAGTGTATCACACGAACAGAATCATATAGTAAAGTAAATCACGTGAACAGAAAAGTGTAGTCAAGTGTATCACATAAATAGAAACATGTAGTCAAGTCCATGATACTGGATATCACAGGGAACAGAAACGTAAAGTCAAGGTCATGAGACTAGGTCCCATATGAAGAACAGAAACGTATAATCAAGTTAGTTAGTTAGTTAGTCGACAGATCATCCTCGTTGCACATCGGACCATTCAGTCCATAAGTGCTCGGATCCCCTCCTCAGCAAATCCCGCAGCGTGTAGCGGCTAACGACGCCAGTTCTGTGTTGGTTTATCAATCTTCTTTGGCTTCCTGCGTAGTGTTCTTGTTTGGCCACCCCTCTTTTAATTTGCTGCTCTCGCAGTCTGGCCATTGTTGTAGATTCACAGTCATCACTTGGTTCTTGCAAAAGTCTCACTTCTCGTAGAGCATTCAGAATGTCAGCCTGGTCCATGGCGCGTCCGCCCTCAACAGTAGCCTCACCTGCGAGCTTGTCAGCCCGCTCATTTCCTTGTACTCCTGCATGCCCTGGCACGAAGATGAAACTAATCTTTGCCAGCCGAGACCGCTTCAGAGGCAGCAACCATTCTCTTCGAATCGACCCCTCCTCTATCCTCTTGATCATGTTCATTGAGTCGCTAAGGAAACAAGCCCTAGTGAATGTCTGTGTCTCGAGCCATGTTATTGCTTTACTTACTGCCATGACTTCCATGGTCAGGCTACTTGTGGTTTCAGTGAAAGCACCAGAGTCCTCCTTCACAATTCTCCCTCCGGCCCGAGCTGTAAAGGCCCATGAGCTTCTCACATGTCGGACGACCGACCCATCTGTGTAGATGACCGCGTCACTGTCTAGCGAATTCTCGAAAATCAACGCTTGTACTTCAGCCTCAACAGCAGCCGGATTTTCTTGTCTGCATTTTCTATCTAGTTGGATGCAAACTGAAAAGGATGTGCAGAAGTCTGTTGGCACTTGCACCCACTCCTCGCCAGGTTCTAAGTCCTCAAGTGAACACACCTGTTGAAGAATGTCCTCGGCTTGACCCATCCACGACCGTCCTCTTTTAACCTGCTGCCCTTCACCTTCCTAATTTCACTATGCAGTGGATGCTGTGTGTTTGCGTTAATTCTGAGGTAGGCACGTGCCCTGCAAACTTGCATTCTCTCTTCAATGGTTGGAAAATCAAGAAGGTAGCGCATCGCCCTGCATGCTGTATCTCTTGTACATCCAAGAATAATGCGCATAGCTTCATTCTGTATCCTTTCCATCCTTTCTATCTGCTTATGGCTGACAGTCAGGATTGCCATTGCATACTCCAAAACAGACATGACCAGCCCCTCGTACAGAAGACATAGATGGCGCTGCTCACAGTTTACTGCCGCCATCACCCGCATCGCTGCCAAACCCCGCTTGGCCTTTGTTATCACCTGGTCTATGTGCACATTATAAGCAAGGCTTCGATCAAACCGTATCCCCAGGTAATTCATTGCCTGCGTTCTTTCCACCGTCTCTGAACACAGCATTACAGTTGGTGTTGGATTGTTGACAATATGATTATTCAACGAGAACCAAGTCACTGTTGCCTTAGTTGGGTTGACCATTGCCCCAGCTTCATCACACCAAGTACTTATGCGATTGAGTTCGGTTTGTAGTTCCACAGCAACCTCCTCTCTATCCTTACCCTGACGATACACTAAAACATCATCGGCATATGACAATGTCCTGCCAGGTCCAGTGATCTGCTCACTGGTGATTCTCACTGTGTAGGCGTTGAACAGTACCGGAGATAATGGTGATCCCTGTGGTAGGCCAGGATTTATTGTTGTTGGTTCCGAAGTCCAACTGCCACATCTAAAAACTACTTTCCGTTGGAAGAGAGCTGCAGCGATCCAACTAAGGAGGAATGGACTTACGTTTAGTTCAAGAAGCTGAAACATTAAAAAATCCAGTGGTACTCTGTTGTATGCGTCCTCAAGATCAATCGCTGCAGCAACGGTTTCAGTGCCTGAGTGGAAACCTTCATAGACATCGTGGGCAAAGACTGCTGCATTGGTCCAGGTTTCTCTTTTTGGACGGTACCCACCCAGGGTAGGTGGGAAAACACCTTGCCTCTCTAGTTGGCTTGATATTTTCCTGGCAATTACCTTCTCCAGCAGCTTGCCTATTGTATTCTGCATGGTTATAATTCGATATCCCTGAATTTTCTTGTGGTCTTTGTCAGGCTTCGGCAAGGGAATCAGATAGCTGTGTAACCATTCCTCCTTGATGCTATCAAGTCCTTGATTCCAGTTATCGTATGAACAGAAACGTATAATAACATCTGTGGTACGAGAATCACATGAACAGACACGTTTAGTCAAATCCTTGACACTGGGTATCATCATCATTATCATCATGTGCCATGACGATAAGCGTGGGTTGCCATCTCACACGATCACCAGAGTCGTGGATCAGCTATGTTTTCCTGTCTCGATGATACCACGTGGCCAAGCCATTCAGATATTTACTTTTCTACCTTCGCCTTGTTCTTTTCCCCTCAATCTTGCCAGTTGTCACCAAGTTCTCCAATTATTTCTTCTCATAACGTGACCAAAAAAATGTTGACTGTCTACGTCTAATTTCTCTAATCGGCTTGCGGTTTTCATTTGTTTCTTGTAGGACCTGCTCAAGGACCTCCATCGAACTCTTTGCATTTTCCCCAGAAACCACATTTCCACAACCTTTAGATGTTTTTTTCAGTTTATCTGCTCATTGTCCACGCTTTACATCCATACAAAAGTACAGATAACACATGAATAGAAAAGTATAATTAAATCAATCACACTAAAATTAAATAAAATCGAAGGGAGACTCGAACGCACACCCAGCCAGCCGGCAAGTGGGCACTGAGCTACCTAGATTTGGTGGAAGATACATTCGAGGATTGACAGCGGACATTTGGGTCAACAGTTGACAACTGGATGTCTACTTCCTGTTGTCCAGGCAGTGAGACTGAGACAGAAAAACGATATCTACGATGAGGGCTTCAAATGAAATTCTTAACACGTTTGTTGTTGTGAATATATTCGCGTGCTGGAGAAGGAAAACAACAAACCCACTATACGCTCGCAATACGCTCATGAATAACCTGGTGGTAACAATCTGTGGGACATAACATCTGTGGTTTGAACAGCGGCAACCCGACTCAGTGGTGATAACGGCCGCCATCAATGCATGCAGCCACATGCTGCCACTGATATCACACTTGAGAGATATTTCAAATCACACTTGATGGTGACAGCTAAAACCCCAACCGTGGTAAGTTGTACCATTTGATGACGCTACAGATCAAGTAGGAAGGTTAAATAACTTGGTGCCATAACTCACATGCAACCACTATCCTACGACTAACCACCACACACTAGTAGAAGGTGTGCGGGGCTGTTACATCATACACTTGCTGGACTGATAGACATGCATCACCATACTGGACATTCATTTGCCGATTAATTTCTATAGGTTTCACTCCTTCACTGAGAAAAGAAAATAATAACATATGCAGCTCCTCTTTGATGCATGTCAAAAGTTGGGCGACCATCTTTAAACTACCCTTATCAGGTCACCATGTTCGTCTGCACCATGTTGTCATCCTTAACAACAATATTGACAGGTTACAATACAATAAAATAGTTATTGTCATGTCTATTACATTGATTTATTTGGTTATTTCGGGATTTGAGATTTAAATATTGATCACAACCCACTACTGGCAACGAACCTAAAGCCTATCCACGTCAATGTGGAAGCACTACACTCGAGTTTCGCTCTCGTTTGAGCACGTCAGTAGTGCATATCCTTGACCGGACCCGGAAACAAACCCTGGATCACTGGCGTGTGAAGCGGGTGTGTAACCACTAGACCACGCGGCACACGCTGCACACGGCCAAATTATCACAACAGAATATTACACCGTCACCCATCGTATGCTGTAGCTCAAGATTTGCCCGATCGCCGCCCGTCAATCGATGTGGACCCGAACGATCAGGTCTTCTAACTGGCAAGGCACACCACGCTGCCTAAAGTCCAGCGAGCAATAACCAAATTGATTTATTTGGTTGTTTCGGGAATTGAGATTTAAATTTAAATTTAACAACCAAATAAATCAATTTGATTATTGCTCGCTGGACTCAAGACGGCCTGGTGTGCCTTGCCAGTGAGACGACCTGATCGTTCGGGCCCACATTGATTGACGGACGTCAGTCGCGGTGATCAGACAAATCTTGAGCTACAGCCTACGATGGGTGACGTTGTAATATTCTGCTGTGATAATTTGGCAGTGCTCAATATTTATATATTTACTAGCTGACCCGGCCAGGCTTCGCCCAGTCCTTGGTGGGGAGCATCTCATTTAATTCATATAAGTAGTCATATAAGTTCCCGTTCCCGTTACCGACTGTCTGTCTGTCTGTCTATCTGTCTGTCTGTCTGTCTGTCTGTCTGTCTGTCTGTCTGTCTGACCCGGCCCGGCATCGCCCAGTCCTTGGTGGGGAGCATCTCATTTAATTCATATAAGTAGTCATATAAGTTCCCGTTCCCGTTACCGACTATCTGTCTGTCTGTCTGTCTGTCTGTCTGTCTGTCTGTCTGTCTGACCCGGCCCGGCTTCGCCCAGTCCTTGGTGGGGAGCATCTCATTTAATTCATATAAGTAGTCATATAAGTTCCCGTTCCCGTTACCGACTATCTGTCTGTCTGTCTGTCTGTCTGTCTGTCTGTCTGTCTGTCTGTCTGTCTGTCTGTCTGACCCGGCCCGGCATCGCCCAGCTCCTGGTGTGGAGCATCTCATTTAATTCATATAAGTAGTCATATAAGCTCACGTTCCCGTTCCCGACTATCTATCTGTCTGTCTGTCTGTCTGTCTATCTGTCTGTCTATCTGTCTGATCCGGCCCGGCTTCGCCCAGCCCCTGATGGGGAGCATCTCATTTAATTCATATGAGTAGTCATATAAGTTCCCGTTCCCGACTGTCTGTCTGTCTGTCTGTCTGTCTGTCTGTCTGTCTGTCTGTCTAATCATTTATTGGTTGCAGTTAGAACAACCTTAGATAAACGAAGACCAACTTACAAAAAGCATTAGAAAGAGCACTTGAAAGATCTTTACATCTTCCCCAACAATTAACTTGGGTAAATGGAGCAGCGGCAGCAGCAGCAGAAGAAGAAGAAAAAGGAGGAGTAGGAGCTGGGAGGAGGAAGAGGGAGGAGGAGGGAGGAGGAGGAGAAAGAGAGAAGAGGAGGATGGAGGAGGGAGAGGGAGGAGGGGGAGGAGAAGAGGAAGAGGGTAGGAGGTGGAGGAGGGGAGAGGAGGAGGAGGAGGAATATAACGCATATGCCTGTAGATTTAATAATGGCTGAAGTTGTTCCATGTCTTCTTAGAGTTGGCGACAGTGTAAAGAAATATAAAATCTTCAAACTTGATAGAGATAAGGTAACTATTATTTATTCATTCTTTAAGCAAAAAAAGATGAGTTACAATGTTATGCATTATGCATTATTTTTATGAAAACTTTGAAAATGCCTTACAGATTGTATCATTATTTATTATAACTCATATGCCGGTACATAACTATGGACAAAGAGTTTATAAATCTTTGAAAACGATGCCACAATATGACTATAAGTTATACAGAAAAGTTATGCCCCTTGAAATAACTTTTACAGAGTTAAGTCCCCTGAGATATATGAAATTATAATGAAAAATGGAAAATTAAATAATATTGGGTAAGCAGCCAATTTCACACTAAAAAAAATATGACAGTGGGCTGCGCTGGAATGAAAGGAAGACGTGTAGAAAATTTCATCTCAATCGGATGGGCCGTTCGCGAGCGCATAAAGGACATAGGGACACACAGACAGACAGACGGAGATCGCCTTTTATATATAAGATTACACTTTTAAGGTTTTCATGTGAAGGCCCCTCGTAGAATCAATCAACCAATCAATTAGGTGCCGTCTGCACAATGAAGATTGACTGCTGTGGACCTCTAACATTATCAGACTCTCGCCTTGATTGTACATTCTGTCAGCTCGTCCATCTTTTAATATTATCTTCCCACTTGTATCGTTGTCTACCTCTTGCTCGCTTGCCCTCAACCTTGCCCTCCTGTATGGTTTTTATAAGAGTGTTATGTCTTTTCACGTAGCCGAAATATTTCACTTGCCTCTTATTTACCTCTTTCATCACTCTCTTTTCGTTCCCAATATTTTCTAGAACCCCTGTATTTGATTGTTATTGTTTCCATGAAGTACGACATATTCTTCTGTATACCCACATCTCCAAGGCATCTGTTCGATTTCTAGTTGCTTGTTCAATGTCCAGGCTTCTGCACCATACAGCAGTGTTGAATATACGTAGCATTTGACAATTCTCATATTTAATGCGTTGTTAACCTCTCTAGATGTTAATACTGATTTTATGCTGTTGAAAACATTTTTGGCCATTCCTATTATCTTTTTGATTTCTACTTTATTTCTGCCATCATCTGTTATTACATGTCCAAGATAGGAGAAATGTGTTACTTGTTCTAGTATCTCCCCGTTTGTTGTGATGTTCATTGATGACCTTTCCTTTCCACTGCTAATTATTATAGTTTTCGTTTTTAGGTTGTTAAAATCCTCGTAGAATACGATTGGCTAGAAAACAAAGGTATACGTACGACACGCAATCCTGGCCGTCACTGTAACAGCTGCACTGGCCGCACGTTCCTTCGGGCCACACATCTCCCGGGTTCTTGCCTTCATCACACGCTGTTAGAGTCAACATGGTACAGGTGACATGTTTATCTGTCTGTCTGTCTAAATGTTTGACTGTCTAACTGTTTGTCTGCCTGCCTTCTGCTTGCCTGAAAGCCTGTCTACCTGCTTGCCTGATAACCTACCTGCTCGTACCTTCGTCTGTCTGTCTGTCTGTCTGTCTGCCTGTCTGCCTGCCTGTCTGCCTGCCTGCCTGCCTGTCTGTCTGTCTGTCTGTCTGTCTGTCTGTCTGTCTGTCTGTCTGTCTGTCTTAGAGTTTTGTCTATGAATTTGTTTTATTTTTATAGTCTACCATAAAGACATTAAAGTGTATTTGTATTATATTGTCGCATGTGTCTATAACATCTGTATATATCGTGTCACAATTTTTAATATATTTATAACATCGCTATTTGTCGTATTACAGAGTATATAACTAACTAACTAACTAACTAACTAAAGTTAATCAGTTAGCTAACTAACTACCTATATAACTAGCTAAATAACTGTATAAATAACTGTATAACTAACTTTATAACTAGCTCAGAATCTGCAACATTTAGTAGATGCTGCACCCGGTGAACAAGGGTTAGAATTAAATTGTAAGAAGACACAGTTTATGGTCGTCAATAGGAAGAAGGAAATACCACAATGTAATATACAAGTAAATAGGGATATTCTTAAACAAGTGACTCGGTACAGTTATCTCTGAACGGTCATAGCATCTGATGGGAGATGCATTGAAGATACTAAAACAAGAATCGCCATGGCGAAGATAGCCTTTCGCAAAATGGAAAACATACTGACCAATACCAATAAAAAGATATCATTTGCAACGAAAAATAGGGTTTTGGAGTGCTATATAGAACCTATACTTGTGTATAGATGTGAGGCGTGGACAATGAAGCAGTCAACCTGAAAAACATTTGATGGCTGTGTAAATGTGGTTTCTATGGAAATGCAAAGAATACCATGGACAGACAGAAAAACCAATGACCAAGACCTACAAGAAACAAATTAAAATCGTACACTGTTTAGAGAAATTAGATGTAGACAGTCAAAATTTTGTGGTCACGTTATGAGAAGAAATAAATTGGAGAACTTGGTGACAAATGGCAAGATCGACGAGAAGAGAACAAGGGGAAGGCAGAGAAGTAAATATCTGGATCACTTGCCCTCATGTGATTGATTGATTGATTGACTGATTTAGGAACCGACGTCACAGCATTCGGGACAGTCCCATAAGCGCTTCGTCCCTATCCACAGTAGCCAGCGAAGAGTTCCAACACCAATAGTTCCAGTAGCAATCTGATTATATGTCCGTCTCGCCTTTCCTCTGAGCGTCGAGCGTCGGCCAGATCCCCTCGTCACTCCTCGCTGCCTCATTCTTGCCAGACTATGGTGATCCATTTGCTCCTCCGAGGTGTACACGTGCTCCCACAAGGCCGCAACCACGTCTGCCTTGTCATGCATCAATACTCCACCAAGTTTCGCCGAGCCTGCCAATCTGTCCGCCTGTTCATTCACCAGCACACCGGCATGCCCCGGAGAAAAGATCCAGGTGATGCTTGCCACCCGTGACCTCCGAAGCGAAGCAAGCCACTCTGCACGAAGCCTGCCTGTCCTCACCCTCCTCAGCATGCTTTCTGAGTCAGTTACAATCACGATGTGTGTATGTATCGTGTTCTCCATCCAGCGGAAAGCTGCACTGACCGCCTCCACCTCCATTCTTAAGCTAGATGTTGTGGTATCATACGCCAGGCTCTCCTGCACCAAACGTCGACCATTAGCTTTTGCTAAGAATCCCCAGGCACTTCTCCTACCTCTCAACACCGAACCATCTGTGTAGATAATCACATCACCCGGGCGAGCATTATCCTGAATTAGTTGCTGGATTTCCACTTCCGTGGCCCCTGCTGGCCACTCCCTGCACTCCCGGCTCAATGTGATTATAACTCTGCACAAGTCTGACTGCTCCGCTGGCACTCTGACCCACTCCTCTCCTCGCCTAATGTTCTCCAAGATGCACACCTGCCTGATCGTATCCTCCGCCTGAGCCATCCATGATTTCCCTCTTATCAGTCTCTGACCCTTAACTGCGTCCAGCGCCTCATGCAACGGGTGATCTGTGTCTGCAGCTACTCTGAGGTATGCCTTCGCCTGCATCACCTTGTGCCTACCAGCCACAGTCGGCAGACCAAGGATGTAACGCATACATACCACTGGGGTGTCTCTGGTGCTTCCCAGAATGACCCGCATAGCTTCGTTCTGTATGCGCTCTAATTTCACCAGCTGACTCTTTGAGACAGTGAGCAGTCCTAGTCCATAATCAATCACTGAGAGGATCAAGTGCTGGTATAGTGTGAAGAGCATTCTCTGCTCTGTGTCCATTGCAGCCATAGTTTTAAGTGCATTGAGTCCCTTATGAGATCTTGTCACAACAGTCTCCACATCGTCCTTGAAGGACAGACTCCTGTCAAATGTGATTCCCAGATACTTCAGTTTGTTCTCTCTGTTGACGCTTCTACCATCTATCGTGCGGCGTGAGACATCAGCTCTCACAATCCTGTTGTCCAAAAAAAACCACAAAACAGCCGCCTTTTCTGGGTGGATGACAGCACTCATTTCAGTGCACCAATCAATCACTTTGTCTACTATCGCCTGTAGCTCCTGGGCTGTTTGCTCTCCATCAGTGAGGTCATCAAATTATCATAGCGAACTATTGTACGCATCCTCGAGATCAAGCGCTGCCGCCATCGTTTCCTGTCTACTCTGGAACCCCTCACAAACGTCAAAAGTAAACGTGGCTGCATTTGACCAGGTATCTTTTCCTGTCTTGTAGCTCCCCAGGCCTCTTGAAGAAGCTTCACCCTTTCCAAAATCTCTTGCAGCTTGACTAGCGACTATCTTCTCTAAACCTTCCCAAATGTATTTTGAAGGGTGATGATCCTAAAGCCGCTAAGCTTTGAATGATCCTTGAATGGTTTTGGGAGAGGGATGAGATATCTGTGTACCCAATCCTGCGGTACTGATGCTGTCCTAATTCTCTGGTTAAAGCAGTCGGTCATCTCCTTCAGGTCTACATCGCTCACAACCTTCATGTGGCCATATCTAACACCATCGGGCCCTGGTGCCGTGTCTTTTGCCTTTTTCAAAATATGTTTAACATCTTCAACCCGTATGATGTCTTCATAATGCATATTCTTCATGGTGCCAGATAACTCCTCTCTAACTGCATCCCTGGTATCCGCATCATTATGATTGGTCTGCTCTAAAAATCTCTGGAGAAACGCCTCCCCTTTCTCTTTGTCTGTTGTCACGCGCACACCATCCTCTCTATAAATTGTTCCCACTGTCATAGGCCAATCTTTTCTTTGCAATTGTCTGTGCAGTTTCCGGAATTTTCGCAGTGTTTTATCACCTCCAATCTTCTTCATAAAACATTCCCATCTTACTTCTTGGCCTCTGCAGCACAGCGCTTGAAAGCCTCCACCTTGTCTTTCTTGACATTTTCCGCGGTGTCTACTTCCTCTCGTGAGCTTAGGGGTGTCTGTCACACTTTCCTTAGCTGCTTCACTGCAGCTCTCTTTGCTTTCCAGGCATTGTCTACTTCTGGTGTCAACCATGGGGACTGCAAAAAAGGAGTTTTAACAGTCATGTTGCATGCCCCCTGTCTGAGGCGTCCAAGAAGGCTGTCGGTCCACTCATACCGGAAGGTCTTGCGCGCTCTCCCAGCCTTAACTTTCCTGGATTTAGATATCAGGACTGAGCATGGCATGTGATCACTCCCATTGTCATTCAAAACAGTCCACTTTACATCAAGGACTGATGACCTGGAGACAAGTGCCAAGTCAATAGCAGTGTCTGCATCGCCAGGACTCATTGCCATTCTAGTCGGCCTACCATCATTTATGCAGACCACATCGGAGTCCACCATGGCAACCGCAAGGGCAATTCTCTGTCGGTTTTCTCCACTTCTGCCCCAATCTATGTTCCTCGCATTGAAGTCTCCACATATGAGTAGCCTATCACCTGGTAATTCCTCCAATTCCTTAAGCCAGTCCCATTGTTCCTTTCTGACAAAACAGTCCACTGTGGCATATACATTTATGATGTCCCAGCTTAAGCCACCAATCTCCATTTGTATACCTGGACCTCTCTTGCACTGTGATTCCACTGGCTCAAGTAAAGTACCACATGCTTCACTCCTTTCTTCACCAGCAGACCTTGCCCATGTCTCTTCTGCCCAGTGGTGTTTATATAACTGGCGTACCCAGGGCAATGGTATTTGTCTGTATTTAACTCCTGAAGCATGACGACATCAAAATCATATATTAGTCTCTCCAAAACAGGACCTCTCTGCCTGGCACTACGTCAGCTCCAGTATCCCACTCTTACATGGTTGAAACCTAGTCTCTCCACTTTTCGTATTGTTCTCTTGCGCCTGCCTCCTATTTCTATGCCTTCTTCTCACACCATTTCCTCGCCTTCTCCTCCTCACTCTCTCTTCGCTAGCCTCTGAAAGATGTGTCAAGCGCAGAGCACGTGCTCCGTGGCTCCGGCGACGATTCCCGTGTTTAATTACATCCATAAGCAAAGTTTGGATATTGCTGGAAATAACCGGTCACCCTAGCATTGCCTGCTTACTAGGGAAGGGGCAAGGGATGTCCCTCAGGAGTCCATACGCCTGGCGCCGCCCCGCCGCATACCAGACGTTCCACGTTCACGACCAGCTAACCCGTGGCCATTCAGTCCTCGGCACGTCGGTCCCTTAAACTTGGGGGTTTATAATTGGAGTATTCCATCTCCTAGATTGGCCGCTGTAATAGCTAACGGGCCCAATCTACCCCGGGGCAAGAGGTTCCAGCGCCTCATTCCTGGCGAACACAGTAGATACATGTATACGGGGAACAAAACCAATGTCATACAATATCTATCAAATAGTACATATTTAAAGTCACCACACAATGGAAACATAACTCTCGCCCGTAGATAGTTGAGCGCCAAACAAAGCAGTCATGGCATCAGTAATCTGGTTAACTACATACGTTGAGCTCTGCAGTACAACAGCTGACGGTACTGCAGTGACCAGATCACACACTGACACAACCAGGACAAAACACATGACTTCTGTCGTATGTCAATAGACGAGGTGGAATTTATAAATTAGCCTTGTGTGTTTTAAAGCCAAATATTCTAGCTAAAGTGCATTTAGATCTTGTAACCGGCAGCTTGGGTGCATTGGAGGTTCGCTTGGAAGTTGTAACCAGAGTTTCATTCAGAATGTCCAGATGTTGTATCATGGACTTGTCATCGAACATGCTCATCTCTCGGATGGCGCCCAGGACTTTCCCAAAGGAGTAGATTCTGAACATTGGCAGGAATTTTATATCCAGGATCTTACATAGATCGGAATATTGCTGACAGTCCACTGCCGCAATTGGATCGCTGTCTTGATGCCGTGCCGCCTTTGTTGAAATTGGCTTTGGGTGCGTCAGTTTGGGCGTTGAGTGGATCGTAAAACATAATCATTGCCAGATCCTTGTATTTGACAAAGGCATGAAAGTTATCATCGTCCAGCCCAAACACTTTCTGACCGTCAAAGAAAACATCATAGGAAAGGACCGGATCTTTATCTTCTAGAGTTGAGTGACCTAGAATTGATTGTTGACCTGGGCGTAAAGGTTCATCGTAGACAAATTGTTCATCACCACTTTTTCCCTCTAGATCTTGGAGGAGTTGAAGGAATGGCTATAGCGTCGTATGTGTTTTCATCGGCCGGTACAGTGCTGCTCAAGTTCCCATATATCGAGCTACTTTCTGGGGCGGAGTATCTTAAGGGTGGTAAATCCACATGTACGCTGCCTCGAAATTCTGGAGTCAAGGTCCATGTGCCGGGATAGTTCGAGTAAATGCTCTTGTCAGGGTCTGGCTTAGGGGGTCTCGGGGGAGGCATGTTATGGGTATGTGACTAGCGTCTGCTTGAGAGTTTCTGGTGGTTATTTCAGGGAGAAACTTCTCACAGATGTGGTGTTGTTGTGACTAAATTTCGACACGTAATTGTTCTTACGTAACTTACACGATCCTGCATGCCGTTGATTTCATTACTTAGATTTGACATTGAACCGCCAAGTTAGGACGCGATTCCATTTTCCATTTCTTCAGCGTGCGATGCCCTTCTGCTCATAGTCTTCTCCACTATCGATCGTGCCCATTTTTCCTCCTCTTGCTGTATCGTCCCTTGTCATATCAATAAAGTCTTTCATTCAACTACTGATGTTAGAATCCCGGTGTTATCCTTCTAAACGTGCTCCTTCCTTCATGTTGTCAAACGTTCTCTTTTAATGTTGTCAAACTTTCTTCTCTATAGAAACGTAGTTCCCCTGTGACGTCATATAGCAACATTTGTATTCCTACGCTACTCGGTGATTCTCTATATTTGTCTACCACACTTTTTGTATCCACTTTTAACCCATTGACTCTTGCCTCGAACGCTACGTGGCAATATCTACCTCCAACGACATACATGGAACACACTCCAGCTGCCAGAACTCATACAGGAACAAGAACATAGAGCTTATCCAAGACTGGTTATCGCGTGAGATGACGAAATATGACCTCCCACGCTTATCGGCATGGCACACGATGATGATAAATAATACTTACTTTTCGCAAAAGAAGTCGCTCCGTGCACATAGCACAAGAGAGCGCAGAACACAAAAAGGGAGATCATGTAGGAGCGCATGCTTGTTGTTGTTGTCTGAGAAGGGACATAATAGACACACATTATAACTGAAGCACATTAAACACGCATCACCTGTATAATCCATGAACAGAGTGTGACATGTAAATATAAGTGTTTACAAGTTTACATATTTGGAATCTTTATTCATTTTCCTATGGATCCATGCTCTGCCTAAGATACACAAGCCAAACAACCCAGGCAGACCTATTGTCTCGACCTGCACTTGTCCTACTGAACGGATTTCAGAGTTTTTGGACAGCATATTTCAGCCTTTGGTTGCCAATTTCCCTCGAATATCAAGGACACCAACGAAGCTATCTCTATGTTTGACTCCATCAGATTCAAATCCTCTTCTCGGTACCACACCTTCACTTTAGATGTGACTTCACTCAATACATCCATTCCTCACTCTGACAGTCTTAAAAGCCTTGGAATATTTCTTAGACAAAAGGCACGGCCCCCCATAGCCACCGGACCATTGCTGCGACACGCAGAGTTAGTCCTTAACCTCATTCATTTGAGTTTAATGGGGACTATTTTGACTAGATTTGCTGGGTGTCCATGGGTACTAAGATGGGTCCTAGTTATGTCTGCCTCTTAATGGGCTATCTGGAGCACCAAGTATGGAGTTAATACACCGGTAGGCTCCTGGAGCTCTACAGGAGATACATCGATGACTGCTTTGGTGTTTCAGACATGCCCTTGTCTAACATTCCAGAACTTCATTGCCCTTTTATCCGACTTTCATCCCAGTATCAGACTCACCTCCACCATTTCTTCGTCGACCGTCAACTTCTTAGACCTAACAGTCTCTTTAGGTTCCGCGGGTCTGTGCACGTCGGTTTATTATAAACCAACTGACTCGCACGCATTCCTTCACTAAACCTCCTCCCATTCTCCCTCATGTAAGGGTTCTATTCCTTACTCCCAACTGTTACGTCTCAGACGGCTTTGTCGGGATAATAACGACTTCCACCAAAAAGCCCACGAAATGCTGGATTTCTTCCGCCTTCGCAGCTATCCTGAGAATGTTCTGTTTACAGCTCTTCACCGCTGCCAGTCTATCAGTAGTGCTGAGGCTCTCTCCTCCAGGCCGAAACCACGAAATAATAGACCTGTTCTCTCACTAACCTACCATCCCCACAATATTGCTGCCAGGAATATCCTCCTGAGACATCTATGCATTCTCCAGGCGGACCCGATCACTCGCGATGTCTTCTCAGAGGTCCCCCCTGGTGGCGTACAGCGGGATCATAACCTCAGGGATGTGCTGGTCCATAGCAGTTTACCCCAACCTCACAAGTCTCTTCCTGGCACGGTGGCTTGTCTTCGATCGGGATGGGAGATGTATGTGTGTGTGAGGGATGTGTGTGTGTGTGTGGGGGGGGGGGGGATATTTGGGAGGATTATTGGAAGTATGTGGGTGTTGGTGGGTTGGGGGTGTGGGCAGGGAATGTGTATTTGGGTGGGTGAATGGGTGTGTAGGAGATTGTGTGGATTGGGGATGAGTGTGTAATGGGTGTGGGGGATGAGTGTGGGGGTGTCTGTGAATGGGATATGTATGTGTGGGTGCGAGTGTGTGAGTGTGGATGGGGTAAGTGTGAGTGGGTGGAGGATGTATGTGTGGGTGGTGAGGATATTTGTAGGTGGGGGATGTGTGGGTCGGTGGGGAGATGTGTGAGTGGGTGAGAGATGTGTGGGCGGGGATGTGTATGAGGAATGCATGTGGGGGATGTGTGTGGGGGGAATTTGTTTATGGGTGGAGTTTTGTGTGGGAGGGGAGATGTGTGAGAGGTAGGGGAGGTGTGGGATGTGCAGGTGGATGATGGATGTATGTGAGGATGGGGAATGTATGTTTGGCTGGCTGGTTGGGGTGTGTGTGGGTGGGAGGGTAGATGAGAGATGCATGTGTTGATGGGCGGGTGGGTGATGTGTGGGTGTGAGTGGTTGATGGATGAGTACGTGAGTGGGTGGATGTGTGTGAGAGATGAGTGTATGGTTGGGGGTGTGTGTGTTTGTGGGAAGATGTGTGTGAGCGGCGTATGTGTGTGGGGTATATGTGGGTGGTGGGGTGTGTGTGGGTGGGAAGTGTGTTTTTGGGTGTTTATGGGTGGGGGATATGTGTGGGCAGGTGGGGAGATGTGTTTGTGGGTGGGGATGTGTGTATAGGTGGGGGATGTGTAGTTGAGAGGTGGCGGATATTGGGTGGGTGAGTGGGTGTAGGTTGGCTGATGTGTGTGTGGGTGGGTGGTGAAAATTGTGAGTGTGAGGGTGCGGGATGTATGTGTGGATAGGTGCGGGATGTGTGGGTTGACGGGGGTATGTTTGTGTGGTTTTGTGATGTGTGTTTTGCTGGGTGGTTGCGGGTGTGTGGTGGAGAATATGTGGGTGGGTGTGTGCGTGTCGGTTATGGGATGGGTGGGGGATGTATGTGTGGGTGGGGAAATGTGTGTGGGTGGGGGATCAGTGGGTGGGTGGCGGCATGTATGTTTGCCTGAGTCTGTGTGAGTGCGTGGAGGTATGTGTGGGTGGGTGGGGTGTGGTGGGTGGGGGATGTGTGGGTGTCTGAGGGATGTGTGGGTGGCTGCGGGGTGTGAGGGTGGATGGGGGATGTGTCTCACAACATTGCAATATGCACTGTTTATGTTTACAACTTTCATTTGACAATGTTTTTCCCCCATGTGAATGTACCATGCGTAATATGCATTGTTTATGCTTACAAAATCCATTTGACAATGTTTTTTTTCCTTATGTAAATGTAACATGCACATTTGATGAATGAAAGATGAGTGATCGGAAGGGCCGAATGTAAGACGGGCCTGCGTGCCCAATTTGTTACCCTTTTAAAATAAAGTTTGTTCGTTCGTTCATTCGTTCGTTCGCTTTGTAAGACCTAGCCACATGCATTTCAAACCCAGAGTCTGGCATTTCCTAAGAAGACTTTCTACATCCGTGAGGGTTTCTCATGCACGAGTCGCAACGTTATCTATGTGATTACTTGCACACGTTGTGACATGAGATATATCGGAGGAATAGATCTACGTCTGGCTGGCAGATTTAGCAACACTTTTCTGATATCAACAGTGGAACCCAGAAACCAGTATACATGCACTTCAACAGTCCTGACCACTGTGGCGTGGCTGACATACAGGTCACGGAGATCAAATCGTGGGTATCCCACGAACGGGATCGTAAGACATTGGAAAACCGTCTCATCTTCCAGCTGGGTTCACTCTCTCCTCACGGCCTCAGTGTCCAGCAAAGTTTCATTTAACTTCCTAACCCCCACCCTCTCCTACCCCCTAGTTTACAGTCCACTAAAAAGGTAGTATCATGTCCTTTGCAAGAAGTCACAGTCAACCCCAGCATTATTTTTGCTGTTTGGGATTTCTTAGCAGGTTGAGTCCAGTGGTCTGTAATTGTTTTCTGAGCGACCGGCACTCATGCCCTTCTGTGAGGACTAACGCAATGGCTATCTGCGTCCAGATCGCCCGCAGATGTGTTTCGAACGTGGAGTGAGAAATTGCGAACTGTGTCCGTGACATTTTCGCCAATCCAATTTTCCCATTCCGCTCACATGGGCGTCTCTCCACCTCTACCCCCTTCCCGCCTATCGTCCCGCCGGGTGGCTTAGCCAATATCCGAGCTTCTGACGGTATTGACCTTTGACCCGTAGACCATACATCCGGTCCATACAGTTGAGTTGAGTTAAAAACCGACATCAGTGCACTCAGGACATTCCCATACGTGGTCAGTCCCCTCGTTTAACAGCCAGCGAAGAGTCATACTACTAATTGTTCCCACCGCTGTCTGATTAAAAGTTCTCCTGGTCTTCCCTCTCAGTTTTGAGATTCTTCCAGAACCCCCCCCCCCCCCCGCAATCTCATTCTTTCCACATACGGGTTCTCAATCTGTTCCCTCATCTTCTCCACCTGGTCCCACAAGCGCACAACCACCTCCCCCTTGTCCATAGGCAAGATACCACCAAGAGGTGCATTCCCTGCCAGCCTATCAGCATGTTAATTCCCCCGTACACCCGCATGGCCATGGCAAAATATCCGTACAATTCTCACAATTTGCGACCTCTGAAGCGACGAGAGCCATTCTACACGAAACATTCCTTTCTCCACCTTGCTAAGCATATTCTTTGAATCCGTAATGAACACAGCGTGTGTTGCAGTTGTCTCCTCTAGTTGTTTGTTCTGTGCTGACGAAGGCTTTGGCCGCAACGTCCAGTTTGTTTCTTGTAATCATGTTTCAGTAAAGCTCACAATCTAATTCTCGTTTTTTTTTTTTGGGGGGGGGGTGGGCGGGGGTGGGGGGGGGGGGGGTGGGGGTGATTCATTCACGGTCATTAATTTTTGCATGTGATTGTTATGAAATTCTTTGCGTTCTGTGCAGGCAAGGTAGACAACCAAAAATGCAGCAATAGAAAAACATTCATTTACACTGTCCTCTGTATCTGGTATGTCCACTGTGTGCTTGCAAACATGCTTGGCAGTGGCTCTGCGTGGAACGAAGTCTCTGACGGAAATTCCAGGGAATCAAGTCCCATTCCAGTGTAGGAGCAGCTTTGAGCTGTAGCAGATTAGCTGCAAAACCTTGCCTGTAGACTCTACGTCCAAGCTCGTCTCACAGATGTTCTGTAGGGGACATATCTGGTGATAGGGCAGGCCAATCAATTGTCACATGTTCTGCTGCTTTAAATATTGCTGCGTAATGCACGCGGTTTGCGCAAGTGCGTTATCCGACTGGAGAAGCTGCAATTTACATCCCCAAGTCAAGGACGAGAAGTAAACATTTTAGTCCAACTAATTAAAAGAAATTAACGTTAGCACAAAATGTGTAATGTTTAATTCTATGCTAAATTAGTACTGCTGTATGGATCAGAGACACGAAGAACAACCAAAGCGATTATAAATAAACTACAAACATCCACTAATTAGTGCCTGCAAAGAAATTGAAGAAATAAGATGATATGCCAGAATCAGCAGCGTGGAACTCATGGAGAGAACTAGACAAATCCCGGTGAACCACGGAGAGAACTAGACAAAAACCAGTGAACCAAGAGGTGAGGAAAAGACGCTGGCGCCGGATAGGCCATACATTGAGAAATCCTGAGAATAGTTTAAAAAGAAAGAGTTATATCTGGAACTCACAGGGCACAATACACAGGGAGGTCTAAAAACAAGGAGAAGGGCTGTGGAAACAGAAATGAATAATGTGTGGAGATACCCCAGAGATTTGGATATAGCACGGAAGATACAAAGGCAAAATAGTTGTAACAAGTATAATTCCAGATATAACAGTAGTATGTCATGTGGTATTTACACCCCAAATAAGGATCCGGATCCTTCTCGTGACGTAGTATTTGACTATATAAAAGTCATGATCCTATGCTCACCAAACCGGACCCTTTTCCGACCACATTTTTGAAATGTTGGCGGGTATATTCTTGGGCCTGATTGTCACTTCCTTTTGACTACTTCCGGTTGACTTCCGGTCCCGGGGCGGGCGGCGGTGCGGCGGCGGACCGGCGCGAACCGGACGTCGTCACGCGAACCGGGGCGATCCCAACCGAGGTGAACCGAACGGCGCAGTGTGCCGTGTGCGGTGACCGAGCACGTAGTGTGATCGAGCGCCAGTCATGTAGATATCGAACCCTTCGATGAGGAGACCGAAAGTCAATATGACAGATTGGGAAAAAATAGTTTGGAACTACATACGTTGAGCTCTGCAGTACAACAGCTGACGGTACTGCAGTGACCAGATCACACACTGACACAACCAGGACAACACACATGACTTCTGTCGATTGTCAATAGACGAGGTGGAATTTATAAATTAGCCTTGTGTTTTTAAAGCTAAATATTCTAGCTAAAGTGCATTTAGATTTTGTAACCAGCAGCTTGGGTGCATTGGAGGTTCGCTTGGAAGTTGTAACCAGAGTTTCATTCAGAATGTCCAGATGTTGTATCATGGACTTGTCATCGAACATGCTCATCTCTCGGATGGCGCCCAGGACTTTCCCAAAGGAGTAGATTCTGAACATTGGCAGGATTTTTATATCCAGGATCTTACATAGATCGGAATATCGCTGGCAGTCCACTGCCGCAATTGGAGTTACCTCAGAGTATCCAGACTTGGATTGCATGAATAAACTTTCCACGATGATAGTTAATTCGGCAGAAGTCCATACCCATGTATCAATTTTAAGCGAGTGGTGAAAATCTGGTTTAAAAATATACTAGACAGGCATACATTATTATTACAAATTAAGCGGAATAAAATAATAAACGGTTAAATTTCTAGTATGTATAGCGTAGATTATTAATGCGAATATAAAAATATTATCCTCATAGTATATAAGTAATTGACCGCTAAGATAATTATAAAACTTACGAGACAAAACAGAACAAATAACGTCCCCTTTTTTCAAACAAAAATAAAAGCATCCCAGGAGAGACGATTCGTGTTTCATGACTCAACCAGAATTAATAATGTCCCTTCATTGCAATGTAACATTCCTTTCTCGGGCATCTCTGGCGAGCGCTGATCTTTACCTGAGATAGTAACTGAAGGCTGTCGTAATAAGTGTCGTCCCTGGGGTGAGGGGAATCAACACCCACATTCTTTTAACCCCATATCATGAGGATCTCCTAGCTTTCTGTCCACAACACCCCGTCAGTCTTCGGATCCCCCTCTCTCTTTCCTACCAATGAACCATGACCCCTCTCATTCTTTTCCACAACATACCCACACAACACTAGCCTCTAACACAAATGACAAATTAATATAATAAAGAAAAATGTGTCAGGTGTGTGCAAAGTGTATGTGTAGAATGTCTATCGTATAATCTAGTGTATATGTAGAATCAGACCGAATAGCTCAGGAGCAAAGTCTGCTTCATCACTGTACTGGCCACACAACAGCACCATATATCAAGGACAGAAGACCTCACCCAAATGATGTGTCTCTCGGGCCAAGTGTCGACTTCCTCCAGTAGCTCTTGGACTCCGGATACCTGGTCACCAATAGTGGATATAGTCCAATACTGACCATGAATCTGACACACACAATGTAACTAACAGGTCAATACAAGTTCTGTGATCTGATAACACTTGTACCGTAAAACAATGTGTACTGTCACTTTGGAACTAAATGTTAGTAGTTAAGGTCCTAGGAATTCACCAATTAGAAAACTCAAAGTTAATTGGTAATGTTTCACAAGAATTCCCCATTTAGAAAACACAAATATTAATTTCAAGTTTTCTATATACTACTATTGTTCCTATTACTGGTGGTATTGTAAGTATATGTACTCTCCTATAATAAGAACCACCACCGAGGAATCACTCTGAAATTATCACCAGTTCCTGCTCAGCAGAGGTCAGGTTCTTGCAGACCCTCTGGGTTATGGGCCCAGTGCAAAAGTCGCTGAGTAAAAAAAACTTCCTTCAATAATCGAGCAATACTTTTCTGCTACTACTTGGTACACCTAGTGGAACCTGTTGAAGAGAGAACACACCTGGTGAGAGCAACCCGATTCCGACCTTTACTATGTGAGTGTAGGCCAACGACCGCACTCAGATATATAACAGAGAACCAACTCTGTCATAATGCAGAGGAGCTCATCACATTGGTCTGAGTCATGGTAAGACAAGGAAAGACTAAAGGAAAAGTGCAGAACCCCAGTAGACACCCTACTGGAAGATCCTATCACTTTACATTTCCTTTATTCCCCCCCCCCCCCCCACACCATCCTCAATCTCCCTAAACATCAACCCACTACATTGTTCTTAACTAACTGAGTTAATTGATACCTCACACAAGCTAGTTTAAGCAACGCGACAGCCTACTGTTGCCGATGCTCCTATAATACATTCTCCCAACGCACATTACTACACTCGATTCCTAAGAACAATTTAATTTATGTCTATTAAATTAAATACCATATATTTATTCCGGTTTGAAAATTGAGACTACTAAATCACACAAAGGAAAAATGTCTGCCAATGTAAATCGACAGAAGACATTGTAGTCTCTCTCCAGAATCAAACTCGGAATATCACACACGCCCTTATTGTTTCACAACATTTGGTCAACTCCCCCAAAGTTGTTTATCCCGACTGTTTTAATACTGGGTCTAAATGACGTCACAAGTCTGTCTAGATGGTATGCGTCTAGAAGCTATTTTTCTCTTTCTTTTTCGACTGGATGGAAACAACTGGCTGTCTGCCCCGCTTTCATCTGGGGACTTGTCCCGGTACTTCAAAAAGTCCCGCCGTCTGTAATCTGGAGAATAATTTCCCCACAACAAAAGATCTTGCCGACTTCCATCCAGACAATCGTCTACCACATCAAAGGATGGCTGCCGTCTGTAGATGGATGGCGCGACAGTCTTTCATCGATCGACATCTCCAAGAATTTTCGTGACAAAGGATGTCAACGTTAATTGAATACCCAGCAGCGTGGTCCCTGACTGAGCGCTAATCAGCTAATCTCACATTACAGTCGCCGGTCAGTAATCTAAGTATCGCGCTGAACGCTGAGCGTCGGCTAATCTAATGTTTCGCTTCGCGAGGCAGTGAATCGTGCACATGCTTAGGTCGCCTTAAAATAAGTTAAAGTATATTCTAGGTAAAATAAAAATCGGCTGTAAAATAGACAATGTCACTATGACTATGCTATTCTGCTTATTTTAATTGTAACATTAAAACTGTTAAAGCTATTCATAACTCTACTGAAATCACAATACAACGCCTCACAATTAGACTATAAACATGAATAAGCATCGTGTGCCTTGCCGATCGCATGGCTTTCATTCGTTGTTTTGCAGTGCAAGGAATGTGCAACAAGCGGTCTACCCGGTCCTTCCCGGGAATATCTTGAGAGCGCTCTATGTGAAGAGGGTGTATCACCAGCTAGGTGTCTATCAATTACAGAACGTTGCAGTCAGCTCCAACATTGTTTGGTTGTTCATGTGCCATCATGATGTGCCGTGTCATCTCACGACATAATGTATGCCTCGTACTATAGTTATGTGTCTATCTATTACATATTGCAGTCAAGCTGTAATGCATTGCATTTACAGGACGTCGCAGTCAGCCCCAGCATTCTTTTAGTGTAGTTGTGGGTCATGGGGCGAATTGTTCCAGTGCTTTCTGAACGACCCGGCACCCGTGTCATAAAAAACAAGACGGACTGCTGTCAAATGTGTGCTGTCGCGCGTATGTGCGCGCTCGTAGGAAACTTAAATATTTTCCGTCGCCTGACATCTATAACTGCAATGATGTCTCTTGCTTGTGTGAGTGCGTGTGTTGACGTGTGTGTGTGGGTGCATGTGTGAGTGTGCGTGCGCGCGTGAGCGTGAGTGCGTGTGTGGACGTGTGTGTGTGTGGGTGCGTGTGTGTGAGTGCGTGCGTTTGCGTGTGTGTATGTAAATGCTTGTATGTGTGCTTGCGTGCGCGCGCATGTGCGCGCTCATACGAAACTGAAATATTTTCCTTCGCCTGACATCTATAACTGCAGTGATGTCTCTTGCGTGTGTGAGTGCGTGCGTGCTCGCGTGTGTGTAGGTGCATGTGTGTGTGGGTGCGTGTGTGTGTGAAGAAATCGAGAACCAACATACAATGTGTATAGCTCTGTATGTGAAAACAAAATGTTGTGATGATACTATGTACACCACGTCATATCACATCATCCATTTCGTATAATGACATTATGCATTTTTATTCTTGAAAAATGTACTGAAATACTGTAAAATGTACTGGTCAAATTTCACCCAAACTTATGAAAAGTAGAAAACTTTGCTAACCAAATGTGAAAATTTTGACCAAATTTCATCCAAACTTATAAAAAGTAGGAAACTTTGTTAACCAAAAGTAACCATTTTTTGGTCAAGTAAAGAAATATTTCAGCCAAAACATTTTTCAAGAATAAAAATGCATAATGTCATTATACGAAATGGATGATGTGATATGAGGTGGTGTACATAGTATCATCACAACATTTTATTTTCACATACAGAGCTATACACATTGTATGTTGGTTCTGGATTTCTTCACACCATTGTCTGAGTAGGTTGGTTTTTTCGGTTGGTAGCCTGGTATGTACATGTCACTTAGCATGTAGTCATAAAACTGGTCTCCAGCTTGGTGGGCTGATATCTGAGTGTTGTAGATAACCGAGGCATCAATCATCTGAGTGTCGGGTGCATCATCTCTTCGGACAGTCTGGGATTTCAACGTAACGCCACGTATTTCACCATTATTCTAGGTCTGATCTCTTCCGAACTCGAAAATGTAACGTCAGCACTGAAGTCCCGGTAGTGAATGTGACCTTTGTGCCCGTATCAGTGGTTAGAAGTATTTCCACCGTGTCGAAGGAGTAACGACTCAGCGGTATGTAGTGAGGTTTGTCGTAGGCGCGAAACACTGAGGTCGAGCGCTGATTCATGATAGGAACCGTCCTTAGTAGTGGGACCATGACGTCTCCGACTGGTCTCGCCGCAATGAGATCGCAGTATACGTAGACATTTTGCAGGTCGTTATTCAGGTCTATCGCCCCTTCACCTTCAATTGTATCTAGTATCTCTTGCAACTTCTCACTAAATGTAATAGTGGCCCCGGGTTCGAGTATTTTCACGATGACTTTCTTTGATGCATTGTCGAAATGGAATAGAACACAGAGCTGATCGTCCACCTTCCGATCTTTCATTAGTCGATTCAGTGCAGCTATAAACGCATCTGGTGAACTGTACAGGCCCGGGGGACACGCCTTTCTTATCACTCTACCGTTTGGTGGGATGTATCTTAGCCATACTTCATTCTCTAGCACATTGCAGTAGTAGTTGGGGAATTGAATTTCGGCCAGACCCACTTCGAAATGTTGACTCACCTCAATAGTCTGCGGTAACTTGACGAAATAGTGACCTGGTGTGTTCTTGGGAAACATGTTCGGCGAAGCATTACTCGGTAATGTCAGGTAGAAGCTCATATTTTAGGGTTTGGTAGCATGTAACCCAGACAGCTGCTTAGAAGAGCGATCCACAACTTGCCCTCGACCGCGTCGACGTTGTCTCGAGACAGATTGAATAGTGATACGCCAATGACTGTGTATATAACGACCAGTTGACAGAAGAAGACAATCTCTAGTCGCGGCACTCGCCGACCACACATGCACCAGAACGAATTTCTTTCCCCCTCTGGGCTATTTTGTGGGTTAGTTTCCACGTTGGTTTCTTCCATTACCGCTGGACCTACTGGGTCATTACACTCGTGTCTCGGCTGTATCATTAGTTGCTATTGGCAAATGCAAAAATCAGTGCTCGAGGCGCTCGTTGTGGGACATTGCCGGTACTAAGGACACTACTTTCTGAACTTAGCAGTAGGCATAAGGTCACCATACAATGGTTGTCATCCCACTGTGGAGTACCCGGACACGCCAGCGCTGCTCGATTGGTTACGGAAGGAGTGCAATAAGATAAGTCTGATCCACCCGTTACATACCACGAAAAGAAATGAATGACGAAGTCAGCCAGAAAGCCACAGTACTTGCTCAAGGTGACTACCATGTTATGGACAGATCAGGACAAGTCATTGTTCTGCATCTCAGAATAGACCACATGTATACAAACATTCAGGCTTGATGAATCAGCCATGTGCATTTGTTGATTGGTGTCGCAGGCAGCAGAGCACATACTCCAGTTATATGCGATTAGCACCATATATCTCTTTATTATACTAGTATTGTTAGGTTAACTGTATGCCTACTTGGAGAAACACAACGAAAATGTGAAAGATTTATCAAAAAAGCCAACTTACCATTAGAGACTTGGCACATGGTGCTCTGGTTGCTGCTCACAGAGACCGGTACTTCTATTCGACGAATGCTGGCCGTCTTATACACGCTATTTGCTGGCGTAGAATGACTCAGCCGAATATTATGCACTGTCTGGTCATGTGACCGGGTGCGATCCCATCTTTGACCGGTTGAGTCATTAGTCACGTGTTTCGGTTGTATCCCATAAGACACGTGACCGGATACAGCGCCATCTTTGATCGGTTTTAGCCACGTGGTCTGGTTTCTCCATTACCACATGTGATCAGATACGACGCCATCGTTGACCACTTGTATCCAGCGAGTATGTGGTCTGGTTGTAGCCATTACACAGGCGACCGGAAGCAGCGTCATATTTCATCGGATGTGACCATTACCCATGTGTACCGGATACAGCGCCATCTTTGAGCGGCTTTAGCCGCGAGGTCTGGTTTGCCGTTACCACGTGTGATCGGATGCGACGCCATCTTTGACCGGTTTTAGCCAGTGAGCACGTGGTCTGGTTGTAGTCATTGCAATGCGACCGGAAGCAGAGCCATACTTGATCCGATGTGACCATTACCTATGTGTATCATTATGCGGTCAGTACGCTCTGAGTCATCCTCCGATTTTTCACAAAAGACATGTCTGAACATGTCCACTATGTTCACCCCCACCGACATAGCCCCGTGATGAGTCACACATTCGGTCACCCTCAGATCAGCCACCTATGAGTTCAATCTTTAGACTTTTATATGAGACTTAACCTCCGGCTCTTATCACGGAATGGATGTATTTATCTACCCACCCAACCACTCCACCACCCCTTAACAATGATTAGAAGCACATAGCTACCCGTCTTACACCCACTCCACAGCCACTCACCCATTCGGCGGAATAGTACTGTAGCCCCACCACACCCGTGCGACGCCCTCTTTGATATCTCATAGCCAGTTAGCATGTGTTATGGTTTTCCCATTACCAGCATTGCAGTTATAGATGTCAGGCAAAGAAAAATATTTAAGTTTCGTACGAGCGTGCACATGCGCGCTAACTCACTCCCACACACACGCCCAATCACGCACTCACACACGCAAGAGACATCATTGCAGTTATAGATGTCACGCGAAGGAAAATATTTCAGTTTCGTGCGAGCGCGCACATGCGCGCACACACATGCACACACACACGCACGCACTCACACACACGAACCCACACACACACGTCCACGCACGCACTAACACACACGCACACATGCGCACGCACGCACTCACACACATGCACCCACACATACACACGCCCACGCACGCACTCACACACGCAAGAGACATCATTGCAGTTATAGATGTCACGCGAAGGACAATATTTCAGTTTCGTGCGAGCGCGCACATGCGCGCACACACACGCACACACACACGCACCCACGCACTCACACACACGCACCCACACACACACGTCCACGCACGCACCCACACACACATGCGCACGCACGCACTCACACACATGCACCCACACACACACACGTCCACGCACGCATTCACACACGCAAGAGACATCATTGCAGTTATAGATGTCAGGCGCAGGAAAATATTTAAGTTTCCTACGAGCGCACACATGCGCGCGACAGCACACATTTGGCAGCAGGCCGCCTTGTTTTTATTATACGGGTGCCAGGTCGTTCAGAATGCACTGGAACAATTCACCCCATGACCCACAACTACACTAAAATAATGCTGGGGCTGACTGCGACGTCCTGTAAATGCAATGCATTACAGCTTGACTGCAATATGTAATAGATAGACATATAGCTATAGTACGAGGCATACATTTGGTCGTGATATGACCCGGCACATCATGATGGCACACGAACAACCAAACAATGTTGGGGCTGACTGCAACGTCCTGTAATTGATAGACACCTAGCTGGTGATACACCCTCTTCACATATAGCGCTCTCAAGATATTCCCGGTAAGGACCTGGGTAGACCGCTTGTTGCACATTCCTTGCACGGCAAAACATCGAATGAAAGCTGTGCTGTCGGCATGGCACACGATGCTTATTCATGTTTATAGTCTAATTGTGAGGCGTCGTATTATGATTTCAGTAGAGTTATGAATAGCTTTATCAGTTTTAATGTTACAATTGAAATAAGCAGAAAAGCATAGTCATAGTGACGATGTCTATTTTACAGCCGATTTTTATTTTACCTAGAATATGCTTTAACTTATTTTAAGGCGACCTAAGCATGTGCACGATTCCACTGCCTCGCGAAGCGAAACATCAGATTAGCCGACGCTCAACGTTCAGCGCGATACTTAGATTACTGACCGGCGACTGTAATGTGAGATTATCTTATTAGCAGAGCTGCCTGAGAAAGGAATGCTTACAGTGCAATGAAGGGACATTATTAATTCTGGTTGAGTCAAGAGGCACGAATCGTCTCCTCCTGGGATACTTTTATTTTTGTTTGAAAAAAGGGGACGTTATATTGATCTGTTTTATCTCGTAATTGTTATAATTATCTTAGCGGTCTATTACGTATATACTATGAGGATAATATTTTTTATATTCTCATTAATAATCTACGCTATACATACTAGAAATTTAACCGTTTATTATTTTATAACGCTTAATTTTTAATAATAATGTATGCCTGTCTATATTTTTAAACCAGATTTTCACCACTCGCTTAAAGTACGCATACATGGGTATGGACTTCTGCCGAAATAACTATCGCCGTGGAAAGTTTATTCATGAAATCCAAGTCTGGTTACTCGAGGTAACTCGGGTGAAGGTCCAAAACATTTTTTTCCAATCTGTCATATTGACTTCGGGCTCCTCATCGAAGGGTTCGATATCTACATGACTGGGGCTCGATCACACCATTTGCTCGGTCACCGCACACCCACACTGCGCCGTTCGGTTCACCTCGGTTGGGATCGCGCCGGTTCGCGTGACGACGTCCGGTTCGCGCCGGTCCGCCGCCGCACCGCCGCCCGCCCCCGGGACTGGAAGTCAACCGGAAGTAGTCAACATGAAGTGACAATCAGACCCAAGAAAATACCCGCCAAAATTTCAAAAATGTAATCGGAAAAGATTCCGGTTTGGTGGCGTCAGAGCATAGGATCATGACTTTTATATTGTCAAATACTACGTCACGAGAAGGATCCGGATCCTTATTTAGGGTGTAAATACCACATGACATACTACTTATAACACGGAAGATACAGAAAGAATACATGATTGCTATCACGTATAGTAGAAGGCAATGGTACAGTAAATGCTGGCTATATGCTGAGAACATTAATGGAGCCTTCTATAGAAGTAAATAAAGACCTACATCTTTGCTTTATTGACTACACAAAGGCTTTTGATAAAGTAAGACATGTCAACATGATCAAGATGCTTGCAAATCTACAAAGTTATGGGAAAGGCAGACTTGTAAAAATAATACACTGGGAACAACATGCCGCCTTAAAGATTGATAATTAAGTACGTCAATATCAGCCTGTTAAGGGAGTTGTGTGACAGGGATGTGTAATGTCTCCAGATCATTTTCCCCTATGCAGTGAAAAATGTTTTAGAAATTTAGAAGATACTAGCTGACATGGCCCGGCTTCGCCCAGTCCCTGGTGGGGAGCATCTCATTTAATTCATATAAGTAGTCATATAAGTTCTCGTTCCCGTTACCGACTATCTGTCTGTCTGTCTGTCTGTCTGTCTGTCTGTCAGTCAGTCTGTCTGTCTGTCTGTCTGTCTGTCTGTTTGTCTGTCTGTCTGACCCGGCCGGCATCGCCCAGCTCCCGGTGTGGAGCATCTAATTTAATTCATATAAGTAGTCATATAAGCTCCCGTTCCCAACTGTCTGTCTGTCTGTCAGTCTGTCTGTCTGTCTGTCTGTCTGTCTGTCTTCTGTCTGTCTGTCTGTCCCTCTCTCTCTGTCTGTCTGTCTGTCTGTCTAATCATTTATTGGTTGCAGTTAGAACAACCTTAGATAAACGAAGACCAACTTACAATAAGCATTAGAAAGAGCACTTGAAAGATCTTTACATCTTCCCCAACAATTAACTTGGGTAAATGGAGCGGCGGCAGCAGCAGCAGCAGAAGAAGAAAAAGGAGGAGTAGGAGCTGGGAGGAGGAAGAGGGAGGTGGAGGAGGGAGGAGGAGGAGGGAGGAAGAGATAGGCGGAGAGAGGAGGGGGAGGGAAGAGGAGGGAGGAGGAAGGAGGAGTAGGGAGGAATAGGAGGGAGGAGGAGGGATTAGGAGGAGGAGAGAGGAGGGAGGAGGAGGAGAGAGGAGAAGGAGGAGGAGAAGGAGGAGGGAAGAGAGGAGGAGGAGGAGGGAGGAGGGGAGGAGGAGGAGGGAGGAAGAAGGCGGAGGAGGGAGGAGAAGAACGCAGGAGGACGAGGGGGAGGAGGAGGAGGGGGAAGGAGGAGAGGAAGATGGAGGAGGAGGGAGGAGGAGAGGAAGATGGAGGAGGAGGGAGAAGGAGGAGGAAGACGCTGAGGGAGAAGGAGGAGGAGGAGGAGAAGGAAGAGGGAGGAAGCGGAAGAGGGAGGAGGAGGAGGGATGTGGAGGGAGGAGGTAGAGGGAGGAGGAGGAGGGAGGAGGAGAGAGGATGAGGGAGGAGGAGGGAGGAGGAGGAGGGAGGAGGAGGGAGGAAGAAGGAGGAGGAGGGATGAGGGGAGGACGTAGGAGGAGGAGGAGGGAGTAGGAAGGAAGAGGAGTGATTAGGAGGAGGGAGGGGGCGAGGAGGTAGGAGGAGGAAGAGGGAGGAGGAAGGAGGAGGAAGAGGGAGGAGGAGGATGGGGGAGGGAGGAGGGGAAGAGGAAGAGGGTAGGAGGAGGAAGAGGAGGAGGAGGATTATAACGCATATGTCAGTAGATAACTGCACTAAAAAGGTGGGTCTGTCTATCTATCTGACCCGGCGTGGCTTCGCCCAGCTCCAGGCAGGTAGCGTCTCATTAAATTCATACAACAACAAAAAGTAACTTAAAAGAATGTCCTTCCACACACCATCCATTATTTTTAATGAAAACTGTTTCTAATCACCTACATGACTGTAGATAACTTCTTAAGCATAAAAAGATGAGTTACAATGTTATGCATTATGCATTGTTTTTATGAAAACTTTGAAAATGCCTTAAAGATTGTATCATTATTTATTATAACTCATATACCTGTACATAACTATAGACAAAGAGTTTATAAATCTTTGAAAACGATGCAACAATATGACTATAAGATATACAGAAAAGTTATTAAAAGTTATGCCCCTTCAAATAACTTTTCTATAGTTAAGTCCCCTTGCTATATAGAAATTATAATGAAAAATGAAAAATTAAATAATATTAAGTAAGCAGAAGATTTTACACTAAAGAAATATCACAGTTGGCAGCGCGGGAATGAGAGGAAGACGTGTAGAAAATTTCATCTCAATCGGATGGACCGTTCGCGAACGTATGAAGGACATGCAGACGGAGATCGCCTTTTATATATAAGATGAGAGGAATCATCATTTGGGGACGCAACATCACTAACATTAGATATGCAGATGATACAATATTGATTGCAGACAACGAACAGGATCTACAACATTTAGCAGATATGGTTGTTGAACACAGTGAACAACAAGGGTTATAATTGTAAGAAGACATAAATTTTGGTCGTGTCTAGGAAAAAGGAAATACCACAATGTAATATACAAGTAAATGGGAGTATTCTTCAATCAATCAATCATGTGCCATGCCGGAAAGCGTGGGCGGTCATGACTCGCCATTTCACTCGATCTCCAGTGTCGTGGATCAGCTCAGTGTTCCTGTCTCGTCCATGCCATGTGGCCAAGCCATCCAGGTATTTTCCTCTCGGTCTTCCTCTTGGTCTGTTCCCCTCGATCTTGCCAGTTGTCACTAAGTTCTCCAATCCATTTCTTCTCATAACATGTCCAAAAAATTTTGACTGTCTACGTCTAATTTCTCCAATCAGTTTACGATGTTCATTTGTCTCCTGTAGTACTTGGTCATTGGTTTTTCTGTCTGTCCATGGTATTCTTTGCATTTTCCTCAGAAACCACATTTCTGCAGCCATCAGATGCTTTTCAGCTTGACTGCTCATTGTCCAAGTTTCACATCCATACAAAAGAACAGGCTCTATGTATCCCCTCAACACTCTTTTTCTCGTTTCAATTGACATCTTCTTATTGGTCAGAATGTTTTTCATCTTGCTAAAGGCTACTTTCGCCATGGCGATTCTTGTTCTAATCTCTTCAAGGCATCTCCCATCAGATGTTATAACTGTTCCAAGATAATTGTACCGATTCACTTGTTGAAGAATATTTCCATTTACTTGTATATTACATTGTGGCACTTCTTCCTTCCTACTGACGACCATAACCTGAGTCTTTTTACAATTTAATTCTAACCCCAGTTGCTCACTGTGTACAACAACCGCATCTACTAATTGTTGCAGGTCCTGCTCATTGTCTGCAATTAATACTGTATCATCTGCATATCTAATGTTATTGATGTTTCGTCCTCCAATGCTGATTCCATTTATATCCTCTACATTTCTGAAAATATTTTCACTGTACAGGGAAAAAAGATCTGGAGACATCACACATCCCTGCCTAACACCTCTCTTAATTGGCTGATACTGTCCCACTTCATTATCAATCCTTATTGCAGCTTGTTGTTTCCAATATATGTTTTTTATAAGTCTAATGTCTTTCCCATCAATTTGTAGATCTGCAAGCATATCCACCATGCTGACATGTCTAACGCTATCAAAAGCCTTTGTATAGTCAATAAAGCAAAGATGTATATCCTTGTTTACTTCTATAGCACGTTCAATAACTGTTCGCAGCATATACACAGCATTTACTGTACCCTTTCCTTCTACAAACCCGCATTGTTCTTCCCCTATTTCAGGTTGTATCTTCTTCCTCATTCTTTGCATGATAATTCTTAGCAAAATCTTTGTGATGTGACTCATTATACTAATTGTTCTATGTTGATCACATTCCAAGGTTCCTGATTTCTTTGGGATTGCAATAAATATAGAGTTACATAATTCAGGAGGTATATCTCCAGTATCATATAATGTGTTCAGCAGTCTGGTGACTTGATCTAGTCCAAATTCTTCTAAAGCTTTAATCATTTCTGTTGTGATGTTATCTGCACCGGGGGCCTTGCCAGCTTTCATATGCTTAAGAACATTTCGAACCTCCATCTCCAAAATTGGCGGTCCTTCATTATTAAATCTAATATCATACTGTTCGTCTCTGTTATCATCATAAAGGTGTTTCACATAATCTGTCCATACCTGTAGAATCTGGTCTTTTTCTATTATGATTTTGCCATCTTCAGTTTTTAGACACCCGGTTGATGTACTTGTTCTTTTATTAGTAAGTTCCTGAATTCTTTTGTGCAATAATTTGGTATTTTGACTGTTGTGTTGGCTTTCAATTTCTAAGCACTTTTCCTCAAGCCATGCTTCTTTTGCCTCCTTACATAATGTTCTGACTTGTCTGTGAATTTCTTCATATTTGACAGAATTATTTTTGCTGAGTCTTCTTGTTTCCATGAGGTGTAAAATTCCTTCAGTCATCCATTTCTTACGACCCACCTTCTTTAATTTTGGAATAGTTGTTTCTGCAGCCACTTGATTGAATTCTTCAACGTTTCCCATTGATCATCCACATCCTGGAATAGGATCTCTAGATCAGACAAAATTTCAAATCTGTTCTGTACTTCTATGTTGAATTTGTTTTGTATTTCCTTGTCATTACTCAATGTACACAAATCATATTTAGTGTTTCCTGTTATATACTTGACTTTCTTCAACTTTATCCTCAATGTTCCTGTGAGTAATATGTGGTCACTATAACAATCAGCACTGGGAACTGTTTTTGCTATTGTTAATGCGTTTCTAAATTTTCTGCTAATCAGAATGTAGTCAATCTGATTTCTAATCCTGGTATCAGGACTCCTCCATGTCCATAATCTTCTAGGGTGTTGTTTGAACCAGGTGTTTCCTACAATCATTTCCTGTTCTTTTGCCCACTCTACGAGTCTGTATCCTCTTTCATTTCTCTCTCCTAAACCATAGTTTCCTACTGTGTATCTATCTCCTTGATTTCCTACTTTTGCATTGAAGTCTCCTATTATGATGTTTATTTCTGAATTTTTACATTTCTTTAAGGCAGACTCAATGTCATTATAAAATTCTTCTACACTATCTTCACTGGATTCTCCTGTTGGGGCATATACTTGAATAATATTTATGCTAAAAGGTCTGCCACTTAATTTAACTAGTAGAACTCTGTCTGACACGGCCCAATATCCTTGAATAGATTTTGATGTTTTCCGGTCCAGAATAATTGCCAGTCCCCTATGACGATCTTCACCTCCAGAATAAAAAATATTGAAATCTTCTTCTATCTTGATGCCTGCTCCTTTCCATCTCGTTTCGCACATACCTAAAATATTAATTTTTTCCCTTTCAATTTCTTGTTTTATGTTTTCTAATTTTCCGTCGTTGTTTAACGTCCTAACGTTCCAAGTTGCTAATTTTAACGTCTCTGTCCTTGTCTTGCGATGATCGGTCTTTAAGCGAATCATGATATACTAGGCACTTTTAAAGAGGTAGTTTGCCGTTGCTTTCCTCTATGGCAGTGACCTTACTGGTCGGAGATCACAGCCATTGACTCAAGATGAGTTCCTTTGCCTGCCGTCGTGTAAATCGAGGCCATGACCCACAAATATCTGTCTGCTGCCCTCAAAATTGCATCCACCACCTGCCTTCCGTGGCTTCTTTTGAAAACTTCCAATAAAAGGAACACAATATAACATCACATAATCCACAGGGAAACACTATTCACAGGGAATCCAAAGGAAATCACACGAAATCCAATGAAAAACACAGTATTCTTAGACAAGTGTATTTGTACAATTATCTCGGAACAGTCATAACATCTGATGGGAGGTGCCTTCAAGAGATTAGAAAAGGATTCGCTATTTGCATGATGGAAAATAAAAAGATGTCATTTGCAAAGAGAAAAAGAATGTTAAGGTGCTACATAGAACCTATACTTGTGTATGGGTATGAAGCGTGGAATAATGAGCAGACACGCTGAAAAACATCTAATGGCCGTGGAAATGTGATTTCTGAGGAAAATGCAAAGAATACCATGAACAGACAGAAAAACCAATGACCATGTCGTGCAAGAAACAAATGAAAACCGTAAACTGAATAGAGAAATTAGATGCAGAAGGTCACAATTTTTCGGCCACGTTATGAAAAGAAATAAATTGGATAACTTGGTGACAACTAATAAGATCGAGGGGAAGAGAGCAAGGGGAAGGCAGTGAAGTAAATACCTGGATGGTTTGGCCATGTGGTATAGTCGAAACAAGAACAATGAGCTGATCCACAACTCATGAGATCACGTGAGATGGCAAACCATGATCGTCCACGCTTATCAGCATGACACATGATGATGATGATGATGATGATGATGATGATGATGATGATGATGATGATGATGATGATGATGATCAGGCATAATTCTAGATATAACATAGAACATTCAGAAAGAATAAATGGTTACTGGCAAGTATAATTACAGATATAACACCGACGACAAAGACATAATTACAGACGTGACTCACCAAAAACTGTCTAGCGAGAGAGAGAGACAAATCTGTTAATTTATAGCCAATTTTGAATACACAACCAGCACCTGCTGCAAGGGAATTAATTCGAGTCAGCGCTGACATAAATGTAACCATTAACAATAATCACAAACATATGTGCCCGTAAAAAGTTTGACCTTCAACTTCTCGCATGCAGGAAACATTCGAAGAGTCAGAATATTCAGCCCTAACCAAAGAAGTTACTTAAGCCGGTTTTTAGTGTGGTATGGATACTTTATGAAATAAAAAGAACATACATACGAAAATCATGTATCTGTTATTTTTAAAGGTCTCGGCTGTGAGTTCAGCGCGGACGAGTGGATAAGAGAGCTTGCTGTTAAACATCCGGTGTGCTGATACAGCGTTAATGGATTCAACCTCTACACCGGTCAGTAGGACTAAAATGTTGACTTTTCGTCCATTGACTTGTGGACGTACATTACAAGTACCTCAGAAGCCGGAGAGGGTTGGCCAAATAATAGTCCAGTGCACTAGACGTAGTAACATTGTATGGACTACACTTGAGTTCACAGCGAGCGAACGAAAAAGACCTCTGCTGCACACACACACACACACACACACACACACACACACACACCACACACACACACACACACACACACACACACACACACACACACACACACACACACACACACACACACACACCACACACACACACACACACACACACACACACACACACACACACACACACACACACACACCACACACACACACACACACACACACACACACACACACACACACACACACACACACACACACACACACACACACACACACACACACACACACACACACACACACACACACCACACACACACACACACACACACACACACACACACCACACACACACACACACACACACACACACACACACACACACACACACACACACACACACACACACCACACACACACACACACACACACACACACACACACACACACACACACACACACACACACACACACACACACACACCACACACACACACACACACACACACACACACACACACACACACACACACACACACACACACACACACACACACACACACACACACACACACACACACCACACACACACACACACACACACACACACACACACACACACACACACACACACACACACACACACACACACACACACACACACACACACACACCACACACACACACACACACACACACACACACACACACACACACACACACACACACACACACACACACACACACACACACACACAACACACACACACACACACACACACACACACACACACACACACACACACACACACACACACACACACACACACACACACACACACACACACACACACACACACACACACACACACACACACACACACACACACACACACACACACACACACACACACACACACACACACACACCACACACACACACACACACACACACACACACACACACACACACACACACACACACACACACACACACACACACACACACACACACACACCACACACACACACACACACACACACCACACACACACACACACACACACACACACACACACACACACACACACACACACACACACACACACACACACACACACACACACACACACACACACACACACACACACACACACACACACACACACACACACACACACACACACACACACACACACACACACACACACACCACACACACACACACACACACACACACACACACACACACACACACACACACACACACACACACACACACACACACACACACACACACACACACACACACACACACACACACACACACACACACACACACACACACACACACACACACACACACACACACACACACACACACACACACACACACACACACACACACACACACACACACACACACACACACACACACACACACACACACACACACACACACACACACACACACACACACACACACACACACACACACACACACACACACACACACACACACACACACACACACACACACACACACACACACACACACACACACACACACACACACACACACACACACACACACACACACACACCACACACACACACACACACACACACACACACACCACACACACACACACACACACACACACACACACACACACACACACACACACACACACACACACACACACACACACACACACACACACACACACACACACACACACACACACACACACACACACACACACACACACACACACACACACACACACACACACACACACACACACACACACACACACACACACACACACACACACACACACACACACACACACACACACACACACACACACACACACACACACACACACACACACACACACACACACACACACACACACACACACACACACACACACACACACACACACACCACACACACACACACACACACACACACACACACACACACACACACACACACACACACACACACAACACACACACACACACACACACACACACACACACACACACACACACACACACACACACACACACACACACACACACACACACACACACACACACACACACACACACACACACACACACACACACACACACACACACACACACACACACACACACACACACACACACACACACACACACACACACACACACACACACACACACACACACACACACACACACACACACACACACACACACACACACACACACACACACACACACACACACACACACACACACATATGAGGGGGCTTGAAATGAGAACCTTAAAAGTGTGATACAAATCACAATAACCACTCCATTGTCTTGTAACTTGTCAGTATTGTTGTTAAGGATGTCAAGAGTGTTTAACGCGTGACATCACGGTGCAGACGCATATATTTAATAGTTGCAGGTTCATTATTTTCTGTCACTTTACTTGGAGAACAGATCATAATCTGACAGTGCAGAGGATGGCTCGCACTAAAACCGCCGCAAAAATACACGCTATGTGTAAGCCGGAAAGAAGAAAGCAGTGGCGAGGAAGGCCGCTGCAACTGCCGATCCTGTTTCTAGACACAGCAGTCCTACTCCTACACCAGCTGAAGCCGTTCAAGTCGCTGATCCGACGCCGGAGATTAAAACAACTACAATCCGATAGCGGACAAGTACCGTGAGGGAAAGTTGAAATGAACTTTTGAGCCTGGCGCTCGTTGCCTCGGATGGCTGTTGAGGTGCACCAAATTGGGATCTTCCCAGCCAAAGCAAGTTAGCGAGGCAGGCGTTTCGAGAATGTAAATGAGGATAGCAGTCTCAAATCCAAATAAGGCGTTTTGATCTAGAAACATACAACTATAAGGCTCAGCCGAAGGATATGGCTGAACGCCTCTAAGTCATGACCCTCGGATATGAGGGACTGGCCGATAACTCACTGCACACTGGAAGTGAGATATTAAGCCTACTATATATAATGGTTCAGATGCGCATCCTACGGCTATCTACTGAGGGATAAGGCCAAACGCCTCTAGGCCCATGTCCCTCAGCTGTGCGATCCTAACCGTTGCTCACCTCACCTGAGTGGAGGTGAGATGCCTCCCTCCTTTACTTGGGGATGTTAATTACAAGTACCTCTGAAGTCGGAGTGGGCTCGCCTGAATGGCGAGGGACACCGGTAAAAGGAAAAGCAAGCCCACACGCAAAACTCAGTCATCTACTTTTATAAACAGTATGTAAGGACTACGCTCGAGTTTAAGCGAGCGAAGAAGAAGAAGAAGAAGAAGAAGAAGAAGAAGAAGAAGAAGAAGAAGAAGAAGAAGAAGAAGAAGAAGAAGAAGAAGAAGAAGAAGAAGAAGAAGCCAGGAGCATCGGAGAAGTCCACAACAACACTAACGAGAAGCAGCCAAGCAGCTCACCAAAGACTTTCACATCGGAGGAAACCACAACGGAGGACTTCGCCGGCAAAATCCTGCTGAAACAAATCAGCATTGGCCTGACATTACAACTATCTGTAACATTCTAGAACGACTTGATTGTCAGCGCATTCTAACTATGCCAATATTATTGGAAGGAAGATCCCACGGGGAATGGTTATCAAAACAGGATGGCGTAATTAAACAGGAAGACCTACTAGGAGAAAGGAGGCTATACAAATAGAATGTGTGGAGTCCGCGCCTGAATGGAATGCTATTTCTTGCAAGATGTTTTCTTCCTAGTGGAGGATTAGGAAAACACAGCCCGGATTTCTGCATTGTGTAGGAGATACACTGCTTACCTGTAGGGATGGATGTCTTGGGTTTTATAAACCGAATGCAGAAGTTGAGAAGTGAGTGCTAGAGTTCTGGTTGTGATGTGGTAACTTTTAATTCTTTCATTTGGATTAATTGAATGTGCCCGTCTAGAACATGCGTGAGTGATACTTGTAGTTGATATCAGTAATGGTTAGGACAGTATGGAGGGATCTGAACCCATTTATTATTTCTCAGTATGTTAGAATCGGGTTTGGAGACTTCGTCTTAATAAGTGAATTGCTATGAAGATTACTGACAATCTATTTTCTGTCTAGGAAGTATTTATTACATTACCTTCCTTTGCTTATTCTACAATTAATGAGATGATCTACTTAGATATCTTCTTCCTTATTTTATAATCTCCTAATACAATGTGCTTATTTTTAATCTGCCAGTCTCCGTGGCTAAAGGCTTGTGAACGCGGTTCGTGAGCCGCTTACCAAGCGTTCGAAACTCAGCTGCGACCGATTTGTGCAACAGACCGTGTCGCGTTGTGTTATAATGTGTTGGTTAAGAAAGCAATGGCAAACTACTGAACGTAAAACTTGCCTAGTACATCAACATCAGCTGAAAAATGCTAATGCTGACTGCAACGTCCTGTAAGGGATATGCAACATTTATGACACAAACTCTTTTGTACCACACGAAGAATGTTGTTGTCTAGGGTCTAATGCCTCTACTATCTCACTGCAGAGTGGAAGCTGAGCTATCCACCTATCTCACACTACAAGTCACCACTGCAACACACATCCATCACTCAGTGAATAAGATTGAATTTGCGCACATAATATTCCTTTAATTCTGAATTAACACGGACACACGTAACATATAAATCCAGGAACAATAATTCTCTCAGAATATATCTTCATCCCAATGGAACACTTCGAATAACACTGCCTCTCAAGGCCTACTAAATCTCATACCACACGACCGGTATACTAGCCTCTCTCCAGGCCCGACTCAATGTAACCCACTCTGTGTCTCGAATTCCACTCACTATCCCTGGAAAACCACAGTGCGGAGTTCTCTTCCTAACTCCGTCACGATTCTTCACTTTCTCCGACCACCGACCTACTCCTAGTCGGGTCTCAACTCCATTGTCAATCCGACACTCTCGGGATCTCGACTTCAACTGTCCACAGTCAATGTTTTCCACTGTCTTTTACCCCTTCTTTGCCGCCCTCTCCCCCACACCTTTCCCCGTTTATTTTCTTATATTTTCTTTCTGGTGAATGCCCTTTCACCCCGTGAACTTGTTTATATTGTACGGATACTCACCTTAATGTCAATGACCCCAGGCATGTGTCACTACCCCCTCCTCAAAAGAAAACATCATTTTCAAATGTTGGGAGACTAATACTTATCAACTATGTGACCCAGACACATAGCCTGGGTAGCCGTAAGTATGACTCCATCTCACTCTAGCTATCACACTAAATAATATATCGACTAAACCTAGTAAACTCCCATATTACCCACACATCAATACAACCAGCTTTCCATCTTGTGCACCAATGCATGAGCTAATACATTGCATAATAATCAGTACATCATAGAAAAAACATTATATTTGTGTACCCGCAGGTCTATTAATCTCTTCAAGAACATGCAACCTATTTGTGTATCGACTCTCTATCAGGTGGTTCTTTTCTTGCATCAAACATCCGCCTATTCCTGTCGATGATGCGTTTACCCTTCGTATATCCACCACTCCTGGACCCTGTATATTTAAAACACCTGTATGCTATCTCTAACCCTGGATCAGTGATGTCGTTAGCACTATTTTGACTTTCCTTAACTTCCCAATCTATATCTTGCACCATTGCATAGGATTCTCTGTTTAGCTTGCCCTCCTTGCAAAATCCTGGCCCATATAACTGGCACCCTGCTCTCTGCTGCATACGCCTTATTCCTATGTGCTCTGCACATGCCCTATCCTGAGCTGTTCTTGTATATCGGTCTCTATGTGCTAAGGGTACCACCCCTTGCCCACATGCAGTTCCGCCATCTGAAAACCGGCGAGTGAGAATATTATTCTTCATTTTAAAGTACTCTCTACCCTTCTTTGATTGCCTATGTTCTATTTTACTACCCCCTTGGAAACCTTTGTCCAGAGTAGTATCTTGTCTCTTAGGGTCACTAAAGTTATGTTTGAGATCCATTCTCACCTGCTCAGCCGTACTATCCTTGTCCTCAGTCCCTATGTCTACTTCAAGTGCCTCTTCTTGTTCAGCTATACTCTCTAATTTAGGTTTTCTTTTGGTAACTACCTCGTTACTGCTTAAACTATGTTTTTGGTCCCAATAAACTACTTCCTCTTCTGTACAATCTTTAACTCCTGGCACATTTGCTATGATGAGATCTGCCACTGGTGAGTCTAGAACACACGCTATCATTCTTCCTGTGATATATGGTGTTACCACTGTGATCATGGCCAATGGATAAAATTCTACTGTACCATTAAATGTTATACATCTAATCTTTTCCCCTGTGTAATCCGAGGGATGTACTAAACTTTTTCTAACTCCGATGGACGTACATCCGGAATCCCTAATTGTTAACGCTGGCCTATCATTGACGAATCCATGGTGCAGCTTCAGACTTCCTCCTGCATGCACTGCTGATCCTGCTTTAACTGTGTGACCACATATTAAGACCGGTTGACCGTCTTTTTTTTCAAAAAGAGGTTTACATCCACTACAATTTTAATTATTGAATGTCTCGATCACTTAGGCTGCATTAGAGTGCTCAGTTTCTCCCATCGTAGACTCATAGCTGAAATGGTTCTGTTTTCCACATTTGAATCAAATGATCTCTTTTTTCCTTTTATTCGTTGGCTCACTTGATGGTTGTGCATCACACTGTGCTGCCTTATGTCTCCAGCTCCCACAATTCCAACAACCGGCATAACTATTTGGACGTCTCTGAAAATTCCCACTTTTGTATGGGTAACGTCTTGCTCTGCCACAATGGTTGCCACTGGAACCATTGTCTTTAGGTCCTTGTTCCTCATACCGTTGTGTTAAATCTACACTTTTTGATCTTGGTCTAATCACTGGATTCTGGTCCTGTTTTGTATACGCTGCACAGACTATTTCCTCACTCATTTGTCTACCAATAGAAATATTTGGATGTGCAGTCATGTAGTTTTGCCCTAAATGGGACATTGTGTCTATGTCCTTTGGTTTACGTTCTTCAAAGAAAACCACTAAGTTTGAATTGCACGACGATAATACCTTGTCTCTTAGCATCAAATCCACTAATCGATTAAAATCTTTCCCAACTTCTGCAAGCTACATCCATTTTTTAAATGTGTTCTTTACAGTATTGACAAAATCTGTAAAATCCTGACTTGTCTCTGGCACTAATTGTCTGAACTTTGTTCTGTATCCATGCTCAGTTAGTTGGAACTTTGTAAGCAAGCGTTGATGCAGAATAGTATAATTTTTTCTTTCTTCCAAAGGTAAATTAAACATGGTATCTAGGGCCTTTCCCGTCACATATTCTCTGAGTCTCATAGCATATTCTCCTTCTGGAATGTTTAAAGCTTTCGCAGATGCTTCGAATCTCGCAAGATAAGATTCAAGATTGTCCCGGTCCGTAAAATATGGCAATTTCAATCGTTGTGACGACTGCGAAGGTCTTCTGCCTTCCTCACTTTGACCCTTAGATGATAGTTCTAATTTTTAAAGTGCAATTTCCGTTTCCATCTGACACTTGAGCATCTCTTTCTCAATTTCCACCGCATTTGTTTGTTTTAACTTGTCTATTTCTAGTTTCATCTCTCTCTCTCTCTCTCTCTCTCTCTCTCTCTCTCTCTCTCTCTCTCTCTCTCTCTCTCTCTCTCTCTCTTCGTGTATGCGCTTTGCTTCAGCTAACTTTTCTTCCTGTAGGGGTTTATTTTCGAGTTCAACCTGTCTATGTTCTCTCTCATCCTGTCTTTGTTCTCTTTCAGCCTGCTTTTATTCTTTTGCTTCTGCAAACTCCTGCAAATCTTTGCCCTTCAGGCCTAACCGTACCCCTGCTTCAATATATTCCATTAAAGTAGGCATCTTGTTCTTGTGGACACGTTGCTGTCTGTCAGCCAACTATAAATGTAAAGACTCTGCTGCTAGTCTTTGTGTACCTTTCCTACGTACACCACCACTCAGAGTGTACGTAAATTCGTAAGTACTAATAATATCACTCTGTACTCACACAGTCACTCTATAAGAAACTTAGTAGAGAGGGGGGATATTACCTAAACTCCCTCGACTATATAACAAATAGCTGTAGAAAATTCCTGGAAATATTGTTAAACATACGTATAAATACACAAATGAGTGATGCACAATAAGTGACCCCTATTAGACGCTAGACGCACAGGCTGGTGACATACAGATGGATGATTACATAGAAATAAAAACCACTAACATTGACATGTCCATGTAATACAATACTGTCCGCGTAATATATATAAACTATCACAGACCACTAGACAGTAGATATGACGAAAGATCACAATAATACATGTATCCGAAGAACCAAATGTCATATGTAAATATAATGAAAAGTAAAAAAGAAAGTATAACATCAATAATATTCACAGATCTGGCGTTAGACACAAAAGGACACGATATATTAATCCAAGACCAACACTGCACCACTGCAGAAAAAAAAAATCGACTTTTCGATTTACTTCCTGGAAAATATACGGCGCACCTAGAAAAATTACTTTTGCCCTGTTTCACGAACTCCGCGAAACAACTCAAAAATATCCTACTTGTCACGAATACTGGACCACATACGAATAATTGCGTAACATCCGAAAACAATATATAAGACGATGATAGCAAGCAAAATGTCCAAATGGTTGGCCGACAACAATGAAGTCCTTAGTTTGTTTCTAATAGTTTCCAATAATAGCCTGGAACATGTCTGTTTGTAAATGTTTTAACGTGACTACAACGCTCGATCCCAAAACGAATTATTGTTTTGTTGAGTGGTTACTTATTCCTTCACGTGGTGATAACAAATTCCAACTGTCGGAAAAGTTGAAGGTGATAGTAATTGTCCAAAATGTCCTGTCTCGACACAGTCTGTACCGTTTTTGTATTCTGCTTGTGAAACTGGCCCCTGATTGTATAATGTATTTATGGATTCACGTTTACCGACAAGGTTAAACAGACAAAATGGCAACAAATGCCCAGCGCTTTAAATCTGTATAGTAAGTTCTTTGTGGCTAAGAAATGCGACCACTCTTGCGATGACGGCGCTTGAATGTCTATTGTAGCATGTTTGTTCGGTGATACGATGACGACAGTAGAACGATTCAACAACGACACGAAACATAAATCCTGGGTTTCAATGCAAAACAACTTGTTTATGTAGTTCTATTATGGAAAATTTCAGTAACTTTCCGTTGTACACTGCCTTGACCCCACAGGTCACCTCAGACAGTACCTCAGTTCTCTTTATAAAAATAATATCCACTGAATCTATAAACTGACCGGAAACTTTTCCTTCATACACAAACACCCCTTTTAACACAACTCCATTTGTCCATGGAGACTCACAATTTCCACCAATATTCTTCGCTGATGCGCCCTATCCGTCCTGTTATCTGCGGTGAAACTCTTGACCTGTCGACCTGTGACCACACCGTGCATTGCCCTCAGCACACACACGAACTGTCTCACCACGCACAGGACTTCGCTACGAAATTACTCACTATCTGTTATCTTTGGTTTTCCAATCCTGTCCTGTCCTACTCACACACCTAGGACTGACCGCTCCTGTGGTAAACAACTTTTTGTCCAGGCGACTTTTCTGTGAGACTGTTTTCACCTCATAGTTCGCCGCAAACCCTGTCTTTATTATTGTGGACAGCATTTCACCGTCCACTCTCCCTACTCCTGACAGCGATACTGTTCACCTGTGCTGACCCGTTCTTGACCTGTCTGCATTAATTCTCTTACTCCCCCACTGAATCTGGTTTCAGTAATACTGTCCGGTACTGTCGTAAACAGCCCCCTCTCCGAGTGAGCAATGGTATTCTCACCTGGTTTCTCGTGAACTCTGTATTAATTCTCCGACGCTTTTGAACGAGTTGTCTGCTGGATCTGGTGATAATTGTGCACGTGACTAATGTCTCTGACTCATTATCCTCTCTAAGCGAAAAGTCCACATAAAATCTTTATATAGCACCAGGTTACTTGACCGAACATAGCCGTCAGAAAATCTTTATTAAGCGACGAGTTTCCATAAATCTTTCTATATCGAGTTCCTTGACCGGAGAGCACCCATAAATCTTGCTTCACACAAACTCTTTTGTACCACACGAAGAATGTTGTTGTCTAGGGTCTAATGCCTATACTATCTCACTGCAGAGTGGAAGCTGAGCTATCCACCTATCTCACACTACAAGTCACCACTGCAACACACATCCATCACTCAGTGAATAAGATTGAATTTGCGCACATAATATTCCTTTAATTCTGAATTAACACGGACACACGTAACATATAAATCCAGGAACAATAATTCTCTCAGAATATATCTTCATCCCAATGGAACACTTCGAATAACACTGCCTCTCAAGGCCTACTAAATCTTATACCACATGACCGGTATACTAGCCTCTCTCCAGGCCCGACTCAATGTAACCCACTCTGTGTCTCGAATTCCACTCACTATCCCTGGAAAACCACAGTGCGGAGTTCTCTTCCTAACTCCGTCAGGTTTCTTCACTTTCTCCGACCACCGACCTTCTCCTAGTCGGGTCTCAACTCCATTGTCCAATCCGACACTCTCGGGATCTCGACTTCAACTGTCCCCAGTCAATGTTTTCCACTGTCTTTTACCCTTCTTTGCCGCCCTCTCCCCCACACCTTTCCCCGTTTATCTTCTTATTTTTTCTTTCCGGTGAATGCCCTTTCACCCCGTGAACTTGTTTACATTGTACGGACATTCACCTTAATGTCAATTACCCCAGGTATGTGTCAATTTTTAAAAAAAAAATTATTATCTCCTAATACAATGTGCTTAATTTGATATTAATTTTGCAAATTGTGGGATATATGAAAATATAAATGGGTGCAGCCATCTTAACTGAAGAAGAGGTATCACCAAGACATAGTATGAATATCATCAATATCTAGATGCGCCCAGTAGACTAGGTGACTTGAGCATCTGCACATTACAGGATTGGGAGACTCATTGCATGAATATGATGGGACATGTCTTGTAGACATGAGATGTTGGCTACATCTGCAACAGAGGATGACAGGATCTGGCCTTATGGATATCGAAAAGTTAAGTGGCAGGCGATGTTTGGACTTAGTGTGCGATTATTGCTCCTACAAGCAGCATACAAGGATAGGGCCAACCTTGACAAGAAATAGGATAGGATACACAACTTTCTTATGAGGGCTGGCACATGTTTGGTATTCTTGTATCTAAAACAGGTTGTGGTTTATTGGTGGTCTACACGGTTTGTACCTATGCGGGGTACAACCGTGTCATAAATATTAAAGTCATCAGTGAATGCTGAGGGATCTCACCTTTCTACTGCAGTGAAATGTGAAGACCTGATTATTTCAGCACTGGCTGCTAAGAGCCCAATGTACCCCCAAAGCCTTGTTTGACAGATGGATTCTAAATAATTAACCCAAAAACGTGCCATTATCCAAAATAAATGCCAATTGAACAGAAAGACTTATAAGACTTTAACACACTAGAAGCTATTGCCTGCTGCTGAACATTTAAGACAACAGATATTATCAACATTCAATGTCCAAGTATCAGTTGTGTTAATTATTTTGACATTCGTGATGCCCATTGTGCATATCATCCATATCATGCATTATAATCTTTTAACTTTACCAAGGAGTTAGTCAAATTTTTTTTATCAGAGTTACGTGTGTGTAACTGTGTTAAATCCTAGCATGACAGTGCTATAACGCTATATGGGGGATACATCACTTAATAGAACAGGAGAGCTGTGTGGCAGGGATACTACTCGTCTTCAGTCCTACAAGAGTGAGCATTCTCCCCTCTGAAGGTAGTGCCTTTCCTGTGCTCTCTTAGCCTTCTACGCAGAAACCTTACTTGATCTCTTAGTATACGTCTGCCAGATTGTCTGATACAGTTAACTAAGGAGTCTTGCAAGCCATTTCTGGTTTTTAATTAGTAGTCTGCAAAAACAATTTGGGGATATTTATATCTCCACTCAACTTAATATACCACAGTTGGAGAAGCCAAACTGTCGGCGCTACCAACAGACAAGATACTGAGTCTGTTGGAGAACAAGCTTGGAAGACACAACATCACTTAGCTGCGCAAGACACCTGATGGAATAGTGGTCTCCATCAACAAGAACTCCAATACCACCACACTAATGCAGAAGATAACACATGAGAAAGCCGACATCAAGCTTCCCCACGGCATCACAGTAGAAGCCACCCGACACCTCATGATGAAACGATGGGTGATCAAACGGGTCAAGACCCATCTCACCAACGACCAGATCAGGGAGATGCTGTCGAGAGAGATCTCGACATTCAATATCACCAGTGCTGAGAGGATCATCGGCAAGAATAACATCCCCTCCACAGTCGTCATTGTAACATCGGAGGACCGAGTGATCCCTCAAATCATCAGATGGGACAAGAAAGATTAAGCAGCAGAGCACTACATACCAAGAGTGCTGCAGTGCTCCAGGTGGCAGAAGTTTTGGCACACCCGTGCCACTTGCAAAAGTGAGGTGGTAGTCTGCAGATACTGCTCCGGACCCCACCCATACCGGCAGTGCCAGCAAGCAAAGATCGACATGGATTTCAGGAGGCCTAACCCAAACAGAAAGTGCACCAACTGCCTCGGAATCTCGGCGCCAGGTACTTCGGCTGCCCCTGCCACCAAGACAGTAAAGAAGCAATGAAGATCGTCATTAAACCTAATCTGCCATATAAAGAGGCTATGAGGCAGTACGAGACGACCAATAGACTTACAAAAAAACAAAACAACAACAACAAAGCGCAACTGTAAGGCCAACTGAAGGACCTGAGATCAAAGTTCCACAGCATGGAGGAAGAAAGAGCCAAGACGCAAGAGACACAGATAACAGCCGTTCAGCGCATCCTGGACGAACTGAAGCAAGTTCAGCAGAAGATTGAGCTCGAATGGCTACTATAAATGCTGAAACATAAGAAACTCTGACAAAAATACAAGAAGAAAGAGAAAACATTGAACAGCCCAAGTCAAAGAACGAGACATGAGAAGCAGAAGATACCAAATCACAGACAGAAGAGCAACAACCAGACGAGGAAACGGAAGTGGTAGACAGACAACGAACAAAAATGGACGGATGCCCGGGGAAGATGTTACTCTCCAGCAAGAACAAGATACCAAACCGTTCACGGTACAAGGTATCAAAGACGACCAAGAGGACACGAAAACATACCATCAAGATCAAGACACGTCTGGAGGAAGGATGACGACTGGTAATCATTCCTGAAGGAAACAACACCATAATACGGGGCGGGTACACAATTACACCAGGCCTTGACAAGTGTGCGACTCTGCCAAGACATGTAAAACCACAAGGACGAAACGAACACAATTACAGAAATTCAAACATCTTCAATGAAGCAGATATAAAAATTATAAGCAGCTCTATGTACGAAAGAGCCGGTCTCTCTGGCCGAGGGGTTACACGACTTTCTCCGTAATCCCGTTTATCCACGCAGGGTCTCGCAGCGCGCGAGAATTGGAAGCGGTTCTACCCGCGCTGGTGACTTGCGGGATAATGAGCCGGCCGCTCAGAAAGCAATGGCAAACTACTGAGCGTAATCTTGCCAAGAGATCAACAAACAGCTGAAAGATGCTGATGTTGACAGCAATGTCCTGTACAGGATATGCGAATATTTTTTTTTTAAATGTACGAAAGAAGAAGAACGAGATACAACATAAGGGCCCGTCTATAACGAAATCGATACAGTCGACGGTTGATCAGGGCCATTCATCTCAAAGAACTGGAACTGGATGCCACACGCGGAATAAATCCGCCAGCATCAAGTTTAGGTAAACGGTATACCATACTGCACACCCACGGTGAATGTCTGCGTTTGAGTGTGTCTGTGTGAGAGACAACATCTGCTCCAGATGGAAACTTAATCTCCTTCACAAAAATTAAACATTCGGTCTTAGATTGTGAAAATTGATACGCGACATGACGCCTCCGAGTACCCTGGTTTAATTCACATAGACATAACAAATATGCAAATATTGTTGAATTTCAATAATTTGGTTCAGTAAATTTTTATTGAAATGCTAACTGGTACAGGTATATCGGCTGGGCAATCAAATCGTCTTTGATTACATATTCATAATGTGACAGATTTAGTTATGATTCCATTTTAACCATTGAATAGCTAACTCAGAAAAAGACGGATTTGTTGAATTTGTTGAGTACAGCCCCTCGCGTCGTGTACCAAGTATTACTAACATTGCTCTCATTGGACAACAATCCCTTTCAAATTAATATCCGCATTGCGGCTGTTTCAGATCCATCATCATCATCGTCATCATTATCATCATCATCATTATCATCATCATCATCATCATCATCATCATCATCATCATCATCATCATCAAGTAATGTCTAGGCAATTGCACCTTGCCATGAATTAATATTACAATATTATCACATGTATATATGCTTGTACAAGGAAAACCTTAATTGTTATTTGGGGTGGGGGTGAATATATTCTGAAAAAGTAAAGAACAAATGTATCATTTTTTGATGTAGTCACCACTGCGTTCAATGCAAGTCCTGCAGCGCTGATAACGTGCCTGGATTTTGTAGAAAAATTTTACATGCATTTCACTTTTCTTCTTTTTACATTTAATGTTTTCAAAATTGTTAATACTGTTTTATACTTTGTGTATTTTTTAGGATACACTGTCATATATTGTCTGTTGTACTAATAACCTTCTATGATCTGACTGATACTGATAGTTTAAAACTATGATGTATATTATAACATGTGAATGTTATACTATACTATAGCATCACATTAACGCCACTGGAAAAAAATAAAAAGTGATAGAGAGACAAATGAGAAAGTAAGAAAAGGTGCAGGGATAACACATATTACAGACTTTATATAACACCAAATAATTAAATAGTTCGAACATTTAGCTAGCATGAAACAAAATCAGCAAGCGGCTAGACGAACATAGTGATACAAGACAATGCGACAGAACGACCTAAAGATGAGATGGCTAGATGGCTAAGGCCAAGGGCTTGCGAACGCGGTTTGTGAGCCCGTATACCCGGGTTCGAAACACGGCGATGCTGTTTTTTTTTTCGAAAAAAGTATAGGGGCCGGTCGGTCAGAAAGCAATGGCAAACTACTGAACGTAACACTTGCCTAGTACAACAACAGCAGCTGAAAATGCTGGTGTTGACTGCAACGTCCCGTAAGGGATACGCAACACAATAGATGGAGTAAAAGAGACGTTGAGGAAGTCAAATATAACATTCGCACAGACAACAAGACAAGCAAACCATCGATTATTACGTCAACCCCCTCTCTACGACGCTTCACAGCAAAATCAGTAGGACAAAAGAAGAAGAGGCAGAAAGTTACAATAACAAGTGTAACTAACATGACTCGGCCTCCATTCGCCCATGTCTATGACGGAACCACCGATAACTTGCAGACGACAGACATGGCCAGTGGATTTCATGTCGTCTCTGCCAACTAAGTAGTAGTAAGTACTACTACTAACTAGCCTACTTCACTTCACGATTTCTGACTTGATTTCACGTCCTTGCGAAATATTCTTGTGTGATTCGACATACTGCAACTGTTTTCTATGGATGGCACAAAATAGTTAGTGAGTGCCTGTGACACAGACGACGTTGTGTACGTGTTCGGTTCAGTGTTCGTTACCCGTCATTTTAAATCTCCAAATAAGGTTGTTGTTAGGTAACCTAACCCAGCAAAGTTCCGATTGAACATACTATTTATTTGGACCCTAGAACTTTCCATTAATATTCTCACATTCGGTTCTTTCATTCTTTTGTTTCCGTCCCGTACGTTGTTTGTTTTTTTCCATACTGTGTTCAGCTCAAATTCTAATTCATCTGGTCAACACCGAAATGGAAAACATGGAGAGAATCATATATTATGATATATAAATATAAGCATATACTAATTAATTTAACAAATATATTCTATTCCGTTGCTGATAGCTTGCAGGTTTGCACTTGAAAGTTGATAGTAGATTGTGACCTGGGACGCCCCGTTATGAAGCATGTATTTTTATTCTCCGATCTTGTAAGTTTCCCACAATAGTTTCTGAATAAGGTACTATAAATAGATTCACTGAAGGGACATTGATCAGGCCTCTATTCCAAGGAGGCTCCTTTGATTGAAGACGGCTTCTCTGTTCAGATTATTATGTAAGCCTTATAATATATGTTCCAGCTAATATTTAACACAATCCTTGGTATTGTTATTTTAGTGTATTGTGTTTAGGTTAATTATTTATGTGACATAGAAGCATGATCCACAATGGTCATTATGAATGATTATGTATGTTTATAATTTTCCTCTACATCTGCATTATGGAGCAGAGATCAACCATATAATCAATAGTTGTCCAGCTTTTTAAGCTTTCCAGTACAGCTGTCTCTGTCTTTTAAAATAAAGTTGAATTGAATTGAACTGAATTCTTCTGCTTCTCTGGTCCAGTATTTTCCTCCACATGTTAGTCAGCAGATCATCCTCACTACACATTAAACCATTCAGTCCATAAGTGCTCAGATCCCTTCCTCAGCAAATCCTGCAGCTCATGACACCAGTTCTGTGTTGGTTTATTATTCTTCTTTGACTTCCTGCGTAGTGTTCTTGTTTGGCCACACCTCATTTAACTTGCTGTTGCACATGTTGGAATATATGGCAATGAAATGGTGGACAGGGAAGCTAAATAGGTCATAATTAATTATAGCAAAATGTGCATGAATATGAGTAAGGATTATATTAGGCAAGGGACATTTTACAACTGAAAATGGAAGTATTTTCATTTATTCTGGTAGAGATGTCGGAGGCCAGAGTGGAGTGGCATTTTGTTTAGATAAGACAACTGCAAAAGCTTTAATGGGATATAATCCAGTTAGTGATAGAATCCTCACTATTAGACTTAAAGGCCGTCCAAAAAACACAACTCTCATACAGATATATGCACCTACTTCAACAGCAGAGGAGGACGAAATTGAAGACTTTTACAACACACTACAAGACACATTAAATAAGATTGGTCATAATGATATAGCAATAATAATGGGAGATTTTAATGCAAAAGTAGGTGCAGGAAGAGCTGAAAATGAGAGACACGTGTTAGGAAAATTTGGATTAGGAAATAGAAATGATGCAGGTGACAAATTAATTGAATTTTGCACAGAAAATGAGTTAACGATAGCCAACACGCTTTTTAAACAACACCCAAGAAGACTCTTCACATGGAAGTCTCCAGACAGTATTACCAAAAATCAGATAGATTATATTTTAATACAAAGAAGATGGAGATCAAGCATAACATCTGCAAAAACCCTACGAAGTGCAGACTGTGATACAGATCATCAGTTATTAGAAGCAGATCTGAAATTAAAACTCAAAAAGCTTACCCGAGGACCAAGCCACTTCGTTTTGATTTCACAAAAATACTAGATGCATACAACATAGAAGTTAGGAATCGCTTTGGGGTCTTGATGTCTGTACAAGAAGAAATGACACCTGATGAACTGGCAGTACAAGCTAGAGATATCTTGATAACTGCAGAAAAAGATTTAATTCTGACCAAGAAAAAGCAACTCAAGCCATGGATTACATCAGACATGTTAGAATTAATAAAACAACGAAGGGAACTGAAACAGAAAGGAGGCGAATCCGATAACAGCAGGATGAAGTATAAATCTTTAACTCGAGAAATAAGAAAGAACACAAGAAAGGACAAAAATCAATATATACAAGATTGCTGTACCAGAATAGAGCAATATCATAAGGCTGGAAGAAATTATGAAATGTTCAAAGAAATGAAGTTATTGACAAGAAATGTTCAACCTCAATTGAATGTTATCTGTGACAAGATGGGAAATACCTTAACAGAATCTAGACAAATTCTAGAAAGATGGCAGGAGTACTGCAGTGGAATGTATGATACGAGTGACAGTGAGGATATGAATGAGATACATGAGCCAATGACAGCAGAGACAGAACCTGAACCCTCATTAGATGAAATTGCTTGGGCTATAAAGAACCTGAAGAATGGTAAATCACCTGGATGTGATGAGATACCAGCTGAACTAATTAAAGCGGGAGGAGAAGAGAGCATACACATATATCATGTATTATGTACAAAGATTTGGAAATATGGTATATGGCCAAAAGATTGGAAGAGAACTATCTTTATTCCAATACCAAAAAAGGGCAACCTGAAATTATGCACCAACTATAGAACTGTTGCCCTGATCAGTCATGCAAGTAAAATTCTACTAAAAGTCATAATGTGAAGACTTCGTAAGAAAATGGAAGAAGAGATTAACGTGGTTCAAGCTGGATTTAGACAAGGAAGAGGAACAAGTGATCACATATTCAACATGCGTTTAATAATAGAGAAGTGCAGAGAATTTAATGTAAACCTATTCTCATGTTTTGTGGATTATTCAAAGGCATTTGACTGTGTACAACATCAGAAACTTTGGGAAATCATGAGGAATATGGGCTTTCCATCACATGTAGTACAACTCATAAAAATGCTCTATCTAGACCAACAAGCAGCAGTTAGAATAGATGGCGAGACATCAGATTGGTTTGACATCAAGCAAGGAGTCCGTCAGGGCTGCGTGCTGTCACCCTATTTGTTTAACCTGTACGCCGAAAATATAATGAGAAATGTAAGAGATGATATAAACAGGGAGCTATATGATGCCCTAAATATCGGCGGTCATGACATACCAGAGATTCGATATGCTGATGATACAGTATTACTATCCACAACACAGAATGGCATAGAAAACCTAATAGCCTCAACCCAATTGAATAGTGAAAATCACAACTTATATCTTAACATAGCAAAAACAAAGATAATGCATACAGATAAAACTACTATGGAGAAAGAAATATACATTAATGGGGGAAAATTGGAGGTGGTGGAAAATTTTGAATATCTTGGGTCATTGATTACTAATAACGGTGACACAATGAAAGAAATTAAACGGCGACTATCCATTGCTCTTCAAAGACTAAAACAGATGAATAAATTATGGAGTGGGACAGACAGAACTACAAAAATTAGATTTTTAAGAGCATGCATCTTTCCCATTGCAACATACGCCTGTGAGACATGGACACTTACTAAACAAGCTGAACAGCGCATAAACGCCTTTGAATATAAATGTTATAGACGAGTTCTAAGAATATCTTGGGTAAAGAAAAGAACAAATGCATCCATTCTTTAAGAGTTGAATATTGAGGAGGGTTGGCTATTAAAGACGATAAAACAAAGAAAATGAAGTATTTTGGTCACTTGAAACGTCACGAAAGTTTGGAGAGAACAATAATGGAAGGGTATATGCCTGGGAAGAGAGGAAGAGGAATGTCAAAGAGAAGATGGGTGCAGGATGTGGCAGATGATCTCCAGATGGGTGTATCAGACGCGGGACATCTTGCTTGTCATCAAGAGGTTTTCCGGAAGGTTGTTATGGGAGCGAGGTTCTGCAAAGGACATGCTACTGAATGAATGAATTATATTAAATTAGTGATTCACAAACATAACAGTGGACATAATTATGTCACCTTCGCTGGTTGTTGAACAAGGAGACAAAGCGTATATGGGAAAGTCCCGAGTGCAGTTATGTCAGTTCTTAGGTCAACTTAATTCAACTCGAAAGTGGAAGTGACTACAATGTGAGATCAAGGTCTGAGTGGAATGGAAGACACTGATTATAAAATTGCTCATTGCTAAAAAAAAGACATAATAACTACAGCCCATGGCGGTAATGAATATCACTGCACTTCTCCATAGCATAAAGCTGGGGCTGAATTGTAGAGACCATGTGTTGCCCATGCAGCATGATCCCTCTCTCAGCCTGTCTAGTTTACTCCAGAGACCATGTGTTGCCCATGCAGCATGATCCCTCTCTCAGCCTGTCTAGTTTACTCCAGAGACCATGTGTTGCCCATGCAGCATGATCCCTCTCTCAGCCTGTCTAGTTTACTTCAGAGGAAAGGTCACACTAATACATCTGAAACAAGACAAACTGGTGGATCAGCAAAACAATGCTCTAACTGTCCTGTCAGAGCTTCCATCCCAGACCAGTTGCCAACCAAGGCTTAGGCCTGGTCTGTCTTGCCATGACATTTAGCCTTTAGTTTGCATTTTTTTAATACTAGGATAAGACTTGTACCCTCCCAATTGAAAGCCTCTGCCTAAAGCTGCTGGTTATAAATAAGTGATATTATATAATGCGTTTATGTGTTTTGTTTTCCAGATTCAGTTTGTTTAACCAAGAAAAAAACAATATGGCAACCCGTAAAGAAGACAGTGTTTCGATCTATCGTATTCCACCGTATTATTACATCCATGTGCTAGAAAAGAATACCAATGTGACCAAGATTGAAATTGGGCCTCAGACATATGTGAGGCAGGACAATGAGAGGTGAGGCAATAGATGTATGTGAGGCAGGACAATGAAAGATGAGATAGTAGATGTATATGAGGCAGGACAATTAGAGGTGAGATAGTAGATGTATGTGAGGCAGGACAATGAAAGGTGAGATAGTAGATGTATGTGAGGCAGGACAATGAGAGGTGAGATAGTAGATGTATGTGAGGCAGGACAATGAGAGGTGAGATAGTAGATGTATGTGAGGCAGGACAATTAGAGGTGAGATAGTAGATGTATGTGAGGCAGGACAATGAGAGGTGAGATAGTAGATGTATGTGAGGCAGGACAATGAGAGGTGAGATAGTAGATGTATGTGAGGCAGAACAATGAGAGGTGAGATAGTAGATGTATGTGAGGCAGGACAATTAGAGGTGAGATAGTAGATGTATGTGAGGCAGGACAATGAGAGGTGAGATAGTAGAAGTATATGAGGCAGGACAATGAAAGGTGAGATAGTAGATGTATGTGAGGCAGGACAATGAAAGGTGAGATAGTAGAAGTATATGAGGCAGGACAATTAGAGGTGAGATAGTAGATGTATGTGAGGCAGGACAATGAAAGGTGAGATAGTAGATGTATGTGAGGCAGGACAATGAGAGGTGAGATAGTAGATGTATGTGAGGCAGGACAATTAGAGGTGAGATAGTAGAAGTATATGAGGCAGGACAATGAGAGGTGAGATAGTAGATGTATGTGAGGCAGGACAATGAAAGGTGAGATAGTAGATGTATGTGAGGCAGGACAATGAGAGGTGAGATAGTAGATGTATGTGAGGCAGGACAATGAAAGGTGAGATAGTAGATGTATGTGAGGCAGGACAATGAGAGGTGAGATAGTAGAAGTATATGAGGCAGGACAATTAGAGGTGAGATAGTAGATGTATGTGAGGCAGGACAATGAAAGGTGAGATAGTAGATGTATTGAGGCAGGACAATGAGAGGTGAGATAGTAGATGTATGTGAGGCAGGACAATTAGAGGTGAGATAGTAGAAGTATATGAGGCAGGACAATGAGAGGTGAGATAGTAGATGTATGTGAGGCAGGACAATGAAAGGTGAGATAGTAGATGTATGTGAGGCAGGACAATGAGAGGTGAGATAGTAGATGTATGTGAGGCAGGACAATTAGAGGTGAGATAGTAGAAGTATATGAGGCAGGACAATGAGAGGTGAGATAGTAGATGTATGTGAGGCAGGACAATGAGAGGTGAGATAGTAGATGTATGTGAGGCAGGACAATTAGAGGTGAGATAGTAGATGTATGTGAGGCAGGACAATGAGACGTGAGATAGTAGATGTATGTGAGGCAATATATGTATATGATGTAAGACAATGAAAGATGAGATAATAGATTTATATGGGGAAATGAAAGATGAGACAATAGATGTATGTGATGCAAGACAATGAAACAAGACACACTAGATGTATGTGGGCAAGACAATGAAAGATGAGGCAATAGATGATGGTGAGGCAGGACAATGAGAGGTGAGGCAATAGACATATGTGAGGCAGGACAATGAGAAGTGAGGCAAAAGAAGTATGTGAGGCAGGACAATGAGAGGTGAGGCAATAGACGTGTGTGTGGCAGGACAATGAGAAGGGAAGCAATAGACGTGTGTGTGGCAGGACAATGAGAGGTGAGGCAATAGATGTATGTGAGGCAGGACAATGAGAAGGGAAGCAATAGACGTGTGTGTGGCAGGACAATGAGAAGGGAAGCAATAGACGTGTGTGTGGCAGGACAATGAGAGGTGAGGCAATAGACGTGTGTGTGGCAGGACAATGAGAGGTGAGGCAATAGATGTATGTGAGGCAGGACAATGAGAGGTGAAGCAATAGATGTATGTGAGGCAGGACAATGAGAAGGGAAGCAATAGACGTGTGCGTGGCAGGACAATGAGAGGTGAGGCAATAGATGTATGTGAGGCAGGGCAATGAAAGATGAGACAATAGATGAATTGAGGTAAAACAATGAAAGATGAGACAATAAATGTATGTGAGGTAAACCAATGAAGGATGAGACAATAGATTTATGTGAGACAAGACAATGAAAGATGAGACAATAGACGTATGTGAGAAAAGACAATAAAAGATTAGACAGTGAGACTATATATGAAATATAAACAATAATGTATATGTAGTGAAAGATGAGACAATAGATGTATGTCAGACAGATGTGTGTTAGACAGGGAGGTGAAACCTTGGACTTGCATTGACTTTGTGGTTAAACAAATGTAAAGAGCCTATTTACAAGTCTAAAAGGCATATGGCTCTAGACTCATATTTTTATAGACAAATTGACTCTCAGGGGTCAATGGGGTCAGTACCACTGCTGACACTCACTTTCTCAAGATATTTCCTCGTACCCATTTTTGGTTGTATCAACCAATTTAATCATTTCTACCTCGATGGGGATTCAATCCTTGACTTAATGAGATTCATCTTCATTCCATGCTTCACTGATAACCCATTTTTATCATCATCAAGTGCTTTCTTTGCTGGAGTGAGTGATCATGCTGCTCCACATCTTGCAGTCTTTGATGGTATTATCAATTCATTGGTTGACTCCCTTCTGACACAAGACTGTCAAGAATTTTCCTTTCATTGTTGTTCTCTATCTCTCTTTTCACAAATCTTTCCAGTTGTCACAACATATTCCAGTCTTTCTCTTCTCATGTCTTATAGCAACAATTAAAGATCATTTTGATAGCACAGGTTTTGCTGCTTTTTAGTACTAGAAATTCAAATTCGAACTTCATTGCTTCCGTTTTTGACATGTGTTTTAGAATCACTTTTGGCCCAGAGAAAATGATGGTGGTTCCACCTCAGCACTACTGCATTGTAGAGAACCCGGTCTTGCGGAGCAGAGACGGGACACCGTTGATTGACAATCAGGGCCAGATAAGACTGCAGCATGCTGATTTGGAGATCAGGCTCTCCCAAGACCCGTTTCCACTGTATCCTGGCGAGGTTTTGCAAGAGGTAACTGATTTCATATTGTAGAGTTCATGGAATCAAACTTTAGTTATATGCTAATGCACTTAGTTATAAACCGACGCACTTAGTTATAAACTGATGCACTTAGCTATAAACTGAAATACTTAGTTATAAACCAATGCATTAGTTATAAACTGAATACTTAGTTATAAACTGATGTACTTAGTTATAAACTGACATACTTAGCTATAAATTGATACACTTAAGTATAATTGATGTATCTAGTTATGCACACTTAATTATAAAGTGACACGCTTAGTTATAGAGATCGAGAAGCTGTTCGGTGGTTGCCGTGGTGAGAGCAGCGTCCTGCAAATATGGGTGCCACGTGATGATGAACATTCTGTTTATTTGAGATCTGTTGAAATTACATCAGTTATTTGTTTTTTTTTGCTTGTTTTTATCTCAGAGAGTCACTCCCCTGACTGTAGTTAAAGCTAATTCTGCACTGAGAATCTGTGCTGTCCTCGACTTTATTGATGGGGAGTCAACACGAGTGGCCGGGGATGAGTGGCTGTTTGAAGGACCAGGTATTTAACTCATCACATACCAGGAAATACAACTGATGTTGACCAGTTAATCAGTTAATCTGATGTGACCATCCAGTTAATCTGATGTGACCAGTTAATTTGACGTGACCAGTTAGTCTTACCAGTGAATCTTACATGACCTGTTAATCTTACATGACTAGTTAATCTTACATGACTAGTTAATCTTACATGACCTGTTAATCTTACATGACTAGTTAATCTTACATGACCAGTTAGTCTTACATGACCAGTTAATCTTACATGACTAATTAATCTTACATGACCAGTTAGTCTGACATGACCAGTTAATCTTACATGACTAGTTAATCTTACATGACTAGTTAAACTTACATGACTAGTTAATCTTACATGACTAATTAATCTTACATGACCAGTTAGTCTTACATGACCTGTTAATCTTACATGACCTGTTAATCTTACATGACTAGTTAATCTTACATGACTAATTAATCTTACATGACCAGTTGGTCTTACATGACCTGTTAATCTTACATGACCTGTTAATCTTACATGACCAGTTAATCTTACATGACTAGTTAATCTTACATGACTAGTTAATCTTACATGACCTGTTAATCTTACATGACTAGTTAATCTTACATGACCTGTTAATCTTACATGACTAGTTAATCTTACATGACTAGTTAATCTTACATGACCTGTTAATCTTACATGACCAGTTAGTCTTACATGACCAGTTAATCTTGCATGACCAGTTAATCATACATGACCAGTTAATCTTACGTGACCAGTTAATCTTACATGACCAGTACACCTTGGTCTTGTCACTCCTTCAGTCATGAACCATGTAGGGAAAAGGAGACCTCTTTAGTATTATATAGTTATTACATTTAACCACTCTGCCATAGTTTCTGTCATAGGTGCTATATTAACTTCTTCACTTCCATGTAGTTATTACATTTAACCACTCTGCCATAGTTTCTGTCATACATGCAACATTAACTCTTTCATTTCCATGTAGTTATTACATTTTTTTAAACCACTCTGCCATAGTTTCTGTCATACATGCTACATTAACTCCTTCACTTCCATGTAGTTATTACATTTAACCACTCTGTCATAGTTTCTGTCATACATGCTACATTAACTCCTTCACTTCCATGTAGTTATTACATTTAACCACTCTGCCATAGTTTCTGTCATAGGTGCTATATTAACTCCTTCATTTCCATGTAGTTATTACATTTAACCACTCTGTCATAGTTTCTGTCCTAGGTGCTACATTAACTCCTTCACTTCCATGTAGTTATTACATTTAACCACTCTGTCATAGTTTCTGTCCTAGGTGCTACATTAACTCCTTCACTTCCATGTAGTTATTACATTTAACAACTCTGTCATAGTTTCTGTCATACATGCTACATTAATTCCTTCACTTCCATGTAGTTATTCCATTTAACCACTCTGTCATAGTTTCTGTCATACATGCTACATTAACTCCTTCACTTCCATGTAGTTATTACATTTAACCACTCTGTCATAGTTTCTGTCATACATACTACTTTAACTCCTTCATTTCCATGTAGTTATTACATTTAACCACTCTGTCATAGTTTCTGTCATACATACTACTTTAACTCCTTCATTTCCATGTAATTACATTTAACCACTCTGTCATAGTTTCTGTCATACATACTACTTTAACTCCTTCACTATGTGTTGCTGTGTTTCAGTATATCCAAATGTCAGTGTTGTATGTGGTATGCTGTTGTGCAGTGGTCTTATTACATGACTAAACCATCTGACTTTCTGTCCTCTTATAAAACCCATTGCTGAATTACACCCACTAGCGTCCTGGTGCATCATTACTGATCCTGTCTGGCTTGTTGCATCTAGTATTCTTTGTAAGCATTTCAGCTGTGTTGTTGCAGGCACCTACATTCCTCGCAAGGAGTGTAAAGTTGTAGAGACGATACAGGCAACAATCATTGGACCCAACCAAGCTATACGTCTGCGTGCCCGCAAAGAGTTCAACGACCGGCATAGCAACCCTCGTGTGACAGGAGAAGAATGGCTGGTGAAGAAGACAGGTGCCTACCTTCCTGGGGCATACGAGGAAGTTGTAGGCATTGTCACTGCATACGTATTGACTGAAAAGGTTTGTCAAGTGTAGGCATATTGTTAGAAAGGTAGGCTAAGTTATAGGTATGGTTTGTAGGTATGTTTTCTGTTTGAGGCTCTTTGTAGACACAGTTGATAGTTTATGTATGTAGGTACTTACTGTAGAGCTGGCTCTGTGGCGATTTGTAATCCTGCATACCATGTTTGAAACACAGCTGCTGGTGATTTGGAATCAGATCACCTTGCATTGGTTTCCATACAATGGTATGTGTGCGGGTCGTTCAGAAAGCAATGGCAAACTACTGAATGTAAACTTGCCCAGGAATCACAAACTGCCAAAAAAATGCTGGGGTTGACTGTGATTTCCTGTAAAGGATATGCAACTAACTAACTTACTGTAGAAGATGGACCTCACTGGATGCAGTTTGTGCATATATGTGCCTACTAAAGAAGGTTGGTTTTAGGTACAGTTTGTGCATATATGTGCCTACTAAAGAAGGTTGGTTTTAGGTACAGTTTGTGCATATATGTGCCTACTAAAGAAGGTTGGTTTTAGGTACAGTTTGTGCATATATGTGCCTACTAAAGAAGGTTGGTTTTAGGTACAGTTTGTGCATGTGTTGTGATTGTAGAAGGTAGACGTCATTGTAGGCACAGTTTATACGTATGTTTCCTGTAAAAAAAATGATAGCCAACTAGTTAATGTTTATGGTTATGAAATATGGTGTATGAACGTGTGTATATAGGACATTGATTATTTGTTTATGGTTATGAAATATGGTGTATGAACTTGTGTATATAGGACATTGATTATTTGTTTATGGTTATGAAATATGATGTATGAACTTGTGTATATAGGACATTGATTATTTGTTTATGGTTATTAAATATGATGTATGAACTTGTGTATATAGGACATTGATTATTTGTTTATGGTTATTAAATATGATGTATGAACTTGTGTATATAGGACATTGATTATTTGTTTATGGTTATGAAATATGATGTATGAACTTATGTATGTTGGATACTGATTATGTGTCTATGGTTATGAAATATGCTGTTTGAACTTATGTATGTTGGATACTGATTATGTGTCTATGGTTATGAAATATGCTGTTTGAACTTATGTATGTTGGATACTGATTATGTGTCTATGGTTATGAAATATGCTGTTTGAACTTATGTATGTTGGATACTGATTATGTGTCTATGGTTATGAAATATGCTGTTTGAACTTATGTATGTTGGATACTGATTATGTGTCTATGCTTATGAAATATGCTGTTTGAACTTATGTATGTTGGATACTGATTATGTGTCTATGGTTATGAAATATGCTGTTTGAACTTATGTATGTTGGATACTGATTATGTGTCTATGCTTATGAAATATGCTGTTTGAACTTATGTATGTTGGATACTGATTATGTGTCTATGGTTATGAAATATGCTGTTTGAACTTATGTATGTTGGATACTGATTATGTGTCTATGGTTATGAAATATGCTGTTTGAACTTATGTATGTTGGATACTGATTATGTGTCTATGGTTATGAAATATGATGTATGAACTTATGTATGTTGGATACTGATTATGTGTCTATGGTTATGAAATATGCTGTTTGAACTTATGTATGTTGGATACTGATTATGTGTCTATGCTTATGAAATATGCTGTTTGAAACTTATGTATGTTGGATACTGATTATGTGTCCTATGGTTATGAAATATGCTGTTTGAACTTATGTATGTTGGATACTGATTATGTGTCTATGGTTATGAAATATGCTGTTTGAACTTATGTATGTTGGATACTGATTATGTGTCTATGGTTATGAAATATGCTTTTTGAACTTATGTATGTTGGACACTGTTTATGGATGCTTTGCAAACAGAGAGAAGTTTTCTTTGCAAAGTCGTTTAGCCACCTGCCTCACACTACAAAGATTGGGGGTTCATTTTGGACTCTGTCATTCAGTTCATGAGGGCAACATTTTTCAGAGACACCCCTGGGGATCATTGCTGGAGCTGTGGAATTTGTCTTCTGTGTGATGCTTTCAGCAGCACACTCTGTGGAAGGAAAGCAGCCATATGGGATAGAACCTGGTGCAATGATGTTGATATTCTTCCCTATAACCCCTTTAGATACTGAGAGGATCGTCTGAGCAGAATATCACAACCAGAACTGCTCTTCCGGGGTCTGCTAGAGTGTTGTTCCTTGTTCATCATTGCTTACCATAGCTGCCAGTTTTCTCCCAATCTTCAAGTATGATCAGAACATCTTAACGAGAACCCATGTCTTGGGTCTGCTAGGTTGTTATTTCTTGGTCGCTGCTTGCCATGGCTGCCAGTTTTCTCCCAATCTTTAAGCACATTCAGAACATCTGGATGAGAATTGTTCACCTTTGGCCTGCAGGGGGTTCATCAGAAGTGTGGGCATGGAAGTTGTGTATAGTTGTTGGTAGAGAAAAGATAAATTTGGTAACAATGACTTGGTGTTTGTCTTCAGAAAGCTCTACACATGCGATCACTGAGAACCTTCAAGGATGACTTTGGGGTCGTGCGGAAAAATGGCGAGGAATGGCTGATCACAATGAAGGATACGGAAACCCATATCCCGAATGTTTATGAAGAGGTAACATCTGGTGGCATGTGTATACATTGATAACATCTGGTGGCAGTTTTATAAATAGATAACATCTAGTGGCATTTGAATAGATAGACAATATCTTGTGGCATTTGTATAAATAGGTAACATCTGGTAGCATTTGTATAGATAGATAACATCTGGTGGCATTTGTATAGATAGATAACATCTGGTGGCATTTGTATAGATAGATAACATATGGTGGCATTTGTATAGATAGATAACATCTGGTGGAATTTGTATATATATATAGATAACATCTGGTAGCATTTGAATAGATAGATAACATCTGGTGGCATTTGTATAGATAGATAACATCTGGTGGAATTTGTATATATATAGATAACATCTGGTAGCATTTGTATAGATAGATAACATCTAGTGGAATTTGTATATATATAGATAACATCTGGTAGCATTTGTATAGATAGATAACATCTGGTGGCATTTGTATAGATAGATAACATCTAGTGGAATTTGTATAGATAGATAACATCTGGTAGCATTTGTATAGATAGATAACATCTGGTGGCATTTGTATAGATAGATAACATCTGGTGGCATTTGTATAGGTAGATAACGTCTTGTGGAATTTATACATATAGATACTATTTGGTGACATTTGTTTAAATAGATAACATATAGTGGCAAAGTACATAGATCGGATTTGGTGGAATGAATAATATATATATATAATTCATTCAGTAGCATGTCGTTTGCAGAACCTCGTTCCCATAACAACCTTCCGGAAAACTTCTCGATCACAAGCGAGATGTCCTGCGTCTAAACCACCCATCTGAAGATCATTCGCCACATCCTGCACCCATCTTCTCTTTGGCCTTCCTTTTCCTCCCTTCCCATAGGGGAGTCTCCATTGGCGAAGTGGTCAAGCCGTTTGACTTGGGCTCCGAAGGTTGTGTTTTAGATTCCGGGCCGCGTCCTTCGATTCACGAGTGAAATTTTTCAGAGACTCCTGTGGGTTGTAGCTAGAGCTACGGAGTTCGTGCTTTGTGCGACGCTTTCCGCGCTGCGACTTTTATACCCCTCCATTATTGTTCTCTCAGGTTAGCGGGGTAGGGGTATCCCTTATCAAAGGAGATGTAAGACACCTCCTTTCCTCCGTTAGTCTGCGGGACACCCTTGGGCAAGATTGTTGTTGGTTATGGTCATGCACTCTGTGGCGATAGGCAAATGATCTCATCAGTAGAGACAATGGCTATGGCTACCAACTAGTACAGTCACTGCCGAGTAGGAAAGCAATGGCAAACTACCTTCTGCAAACTTGCCAAGAAACCATAACAACTATATATATATATATATATATATATATATATATATATATATATATATATATATATATATATATATATATATATCATCAAGTGCCCGGCCAGCTGGCATAGGCGTTCATGGCTCTCCACAGATCTCGGTCTTTGGTGTTCTGGATCAACTCTGCTGATGATATTCCTCCATGCCACCGTCTCAATCCGTCCAGCATCATTTCTCTTGGTCTGCCTGTGCCTCTCTTCCCCTCGATCTTTCCAGTTGTCACGATGTTCTCCAATGCCTCTCTTCTCATCACATGACCAAAGAAAGCTGTTTGTATATAGTGTTCTAGTTTCATTAGCCTCTTTCAGGCAATTGTTGTTAGTTACTCTGGCAGTCCAAGGAATTCGTAACATTCGTCTTAAAAACCACATCTCTGTTGCTTTTAAGTTTTCCTAATTTGTTCATTTACATTCCAAGATTAACTGCCATACAGCAAAATTGGTTCTATATAGCATTTTGGCACTCTCTTTCTTACATTCATTGATAGCGACTTATTGCATAAGATACCCTTCATTTTCTTAAATGCGGCTTTTGCCTGCCCTATTCTGCTCTTAATCTCAGTTGTACATCTTCCATCTGATGTTATAAGTGCCCCTAGGTATTTAAAATTATCCACTTGGTTGAGAATTTCCCCTTCTATTTCTATGTCACATTTTGGTGTCCCCATTTTCTTTGATATCACTATTTTTACTCTTTTCTTGATATTCAAGGAGATATATATATAAAATACAAATGTGTTCTGTGGTTTGTGGTTAATATAATGTATAAACTAATCTGTGGCGAAGTGGTCAAGCCGTTTGACTCAGGCTCCGAAGGTTGTGGGTTTGATTCTGGGCTGCGTCCTTCGGTTCACGATTAAAATTTTTCTGAGACTCCTGTGGGTCATCGCTAGAGCTACGGAGTTCGTGCTTGGTGTGACGCTTTCTGCGCTGCAGAAAGAGACCGAGCCATATGGGATCAAACCCAGTGCAATGAAGTACTTTTAAGCGGCTTTTTTATAAACTAATAAGTATAACTTTCCATTTCTTCTTTGGTTTTTGGGTGTGATCTTCATTGTGTATTAATCAGTGGTTTATCTTTTAATTCTGTCATTCTTCAGGTGGTGGGTGTGATCAACATTGTGTATTAACCAATGATTTGTCTCTTATTTCTGTCATTTTTCAGTTGGTGGGTGTGGTCAACATTGTGTATTAACCAATGATTTAACTATTAATTATATCATTCTTCATGTGGTTTGTTATGGTCCACATTGTGTATTAACCAATGGTTAATATCTCTTTATTCTCTCATTCTTCATGTGGTGGGTGTGGTCAACATTGTGTATTAACCAATGATTTATCTCTTTATTCTCTCATTCTTTAGGTGGTGGGTGTGGTCAACATTGTGTATTAACCAATGATTTATCTCTTTATTCTCTCATTCTTTAGGTGGTGGGTGTGGTCAACATTGTGTATTAACCAATGATTTATCTCTTTATTCTCTCATTCTTTAGGTGGTGGGTGTGGTCAACATTGTGTATTAACCAATGATTTATCTCTTTATTCTCTCATTCTTTAGGTGGTGGGTGTGGTCAACATTGTGTATTAACCAATGATTTATCTCTTTATTCTCTCATTCTTCAGGTGGTGGGTGTGGTCAACATTGTGTATTAACCAATGATTTATCTCTTTATTCTCTCATTCTTTAGGTGGTGGGTGTGGTCAACATTGTGTATTAACCAATAATGTATCTCTTTATTCTCTCATTCTTCATGTGGTGGGTGTGGTCAACATTGTGTATTAACCAATGGTTAATATCTCTTTATTCTCTCATTCTTTAGGTGGTGGGTGTGGTCAACATTGTGTATTAACCAATGGTTAATATCTCTTTATTCTGTCATTCTTCATGTGGTGGGTAGTGGTCAACATTGTGTATTAACCAGTGGTTAATATCTCTTTATTCTCTCATTCTTCAGGTGGTGGGTGTGGTCAACATTGTGTATTAACCAATAATTTATCTCTTAATTCTGTCATTCTTTAGGTGGTGGGTGTGGTCAACATTACAACCTTGACCAATCGCCAGTATTGTGTTATCCTTGACCCTGTGGATTCATCGGGCAAGCCTCAACTTGGACAGAAGTTGCTGGTTAAAGTAAGTTAGCTGTCCATACGGATGCCCAAGTTTGGTTCCTTATGTTTATAACTGATACAGATATACTTAGACGTTTTGTGTTGCAGGACTGTTCAAATGTCAAAACAAGCATTCAGACACCTGATAGTGGCAGGGATGTGGAGTTTGAGGCTACGGCAAAGAATACAATGAACGGTTAGAAATCAGTGAGGCAGTACTTTGAGAAGCAGATGGAAATTTTAAATTGAGTAGAGAAATGAGATGTTGACAGCCAAGATTTGTGGCTGGTCTGGGAAGTACTGCTGTGTCAAAAGGGTTGCGGACGCAGTTCATAATCCCGCATACCGCGTTCTTCTTCTTCTTCTGCGTTCATCAGGAGTTTTTTTTTGGACTTTATTGCGTTGTGCCTGTTTACAGTAGAGCTGCGTTCTTGCGCCGTTAGGCCGACACATCCGACTTCTGCAGGCATTTGTTAACCGGGTTAACCTTCCCGGGTGACATTCTATATAACCAAAGGGTTACACAGAGGTATAGATGATGCAACTACCGCGTTCGAAACACAGCAGACCGCCTTGCATTGTTGTTTTTCAAAAAGTGGTATGAGTGCCAGTTGTTCAGAAAGCAATGGCAAACTATTGAACGTAAACATGCCAAAAGATCACAAACAGCCAAAAAATTCTGGGGTTGACTGTAACGTCCTGTAAAGGATATGCAACTAACTGACTGGGAAGTACAGGTGGCCAGCGAGGTATTGACCATGTCGCCTATCAGACATATTCACACCAATCCTGCGCTACCAATATCAAACATGGACATTATCCAAATGATACTTATGAAAAATCAACACCTGTGAGATGAGATTCTTGAGGAGAGCTGGCAGCTTAACTATCCGAGACTGAGTAAGAAATGATGTTATCTTGGGTCATTGATTACCAAGAACAGTGACACAATGAAAGAAATTAAATGATGACTATCAATTGCTCTTCAAAGACTAAAACAACTGAATAAATTATGGAGTGGGACAGACAGAACTACAAAAATTAGATTTTTAAGAGCATGCATCTTTCCCATTGCAACATACGCCTGTGAGACCTGGACACTTACTAAACAAGCTGAACAGCGCATAAATGCCTTTGAATATACATGTTATAGACGAGTTCTAACAATATCTTAGGTAAAGAAAAGAACAAATGCATCCATACTTCAAGAGCTGAATGTTGAAGAAGGTTGGCTATTAAAGACTATAAAACAAAGAAAGTTGAAATATTTTGGTCACTTGAAATGTCACGAAAGTTTGGAGTGAACAATAATGGAGGGGTATATGCCTGGGAAGAGAGGAAGAGGAAGGCCAAAGAGAAGATGGGTGCACGATGTGGCAGATGATCTTCAGATGGGTGTATCAGATGCGGGACATCTTGCTTATGATCGACAGGTTTTCCGGAAGGTTGTTATGGGAGCGAGGTTCTGCAAAGGACATGCTACTGAATGAATGAGACAAACAGTGGGGTCAATACCTTGCACCACATATATTGAAAGACAGAAGATCAAATGGTTTGTACTTATCGTTAAAATGCAACACCATTAACTACCAGCATTGGCGCTACATCCAAAAGGATGTGCTACGAGAGCAAGAGGACGCTCAAAAAGAAAATGAATTGATGACATCAAAGACATTGTACAATAACAAGGAATGACACTATCCAGTGCTATCCATCGGGTGCTGGAGCGCCAAGTATTCCTCCCCACGACGCTTGTCGGCAAAAGTGGAAGATGATGATGATGACCTAGCAAGTGCCAATCAGTCTAAATATGTGCAACTAGCACCATCTATTCAACAGGGCTTATGGTACAAGAAGGGATCCTGTATTTACATCTCAGAGAATGGGGAGAGACAGACTGGCTGGGCCTGCAAGTGCCAGTCAGTCTAAATAAGTGCAACTAGCACCATCTATTCAACAGGTCTTATGGTACAAGAAGGGATCCTGTATTTACATCTCAGAGAATGAGGAGAGACAGACTGGCTGGGCCTGCAAGTGCCAATCAGTCTAAATATGTGCAACTAGCACCATCTATTCAACAGGGCTTATGGTACAAGAAGGGATCCTGTATTTACATCTCAGAGAATGGGGAGAGACAGACTGGCTGGGCCTGCATCACTGGGTGGAGTGTTGGTGCATGTTCAGGTAGACATGGTTGGGGCCTCTTGGGATTTAGCGTATAGTGCAGAACAACAGATAGATCATTATGGCTTAGAGAGAATGGTGCTGCAGGGAGTGACCAGAGGATTTGGCCCACACTCAGGACTCAGAGGAAAAGCCACACGGACAGATAATTATCAGACTGCTACTGGTACCATTAGTATTGGGACTCTGCTGGCTGTTGAAGATCAGGATCAAGCATGTATAGGAATGTCCTGAGTGCTGTGATGTGGCTTCATAACTCAACTCAACATGAAAGCTTAGTGATAATTGATAAAGTTGATGAGGAAAGTGCAAATGGGAGACAAAGAGACAGGTATCAAGTTGATGATCGCACACATGACATGACCCAGGATGAAGAGAACACAGACCTAACCTGAGATTGCAAGCATTGTGTGAGATGGTAGATGACGATTGCCCATATGTACCAGCATGTCATGTGATAATGGTGGTAGTAATTTCAGTTTCATAGAACTGTCGAATGCAAACATTTTAATAATGGGAGGCCAGTATTTATGGATGATATTTCCAAGTGTTGATGGTGGGCGATCATTATATAAGGGCTATTCCAAAATCAATCTCTGATTGGCTGGTACAAATTTAAACAGATTGACAACAACATCTAAATACATACTAAAATTACATACATCACTACATTACTTTTCCACATAGTCAACACTTAAATTCAGGCACTACCATGACACAAGTTTTTGTAACCCCTCGTCAAGGAACGGCGCCGCTAGGGCACTTAACCAGTTGTTGACTCCATCCATGAGCTCTTCGAGGTTGTCGAAGCGGTGGGTAGCCGGCCAGGCCTTCATCTTGCTGAAGAGATGATAATCGCTTAGTTCTAAGTCCGGGCTGCAAGGGGGGTAGTTGAAAATTTCCAATTCAAACTGCTCAAGTAAAGCCTTTGTGCAAGAAGCAGTAAGGGGGCCGCACATTGTCATGCAGTATAATGACACCACTGGTAAGCTTTCGCGCCTTTTGTTTTCTATTGCCCTATGAAGCTTCTTAAGTGTTTCACAATAAACTTCTGATGTTATTATGGTCCCTAGGTCATGAATTCACGCCTTTTGTTTCCTATTGACTGACGAAGCTTCTTAAGTGTTTCACAATAAACTTCTGATGTTATTGTGGTCCCTAGTGTCATGAATTCCATCAACAAAATACCCTTGCGGTCCCAGAACACTGTAACCGTTATTTTTTGTTGTGAATATGTTTGCTTGGATTTGTTGGGCTTGTTTGGAGAATGAGTATACATACACTGTTTTGTCTGTTCTTCTATTTCTGAATTCACAAAGTGAACCCATGTCTCATCCCCAGTCACTATTCTGTTGAGAAATGCATCCCCCTCTTCCCAGTAGTGCAGAAGGAACGTCAAAGCTGAGCCCATTGTTTGAGCTTTGTGAAAATCAGTCAGTTGCTTTGGTACCCACCGTTAACAGAATTTGTGGTAACCTAACCTCACTGTGACAATTTGAAACAGATTAGTCCTAGAAATTTGTGAAAATTCTATAGAAAGATCTGAAATTGTGAAACAGTGCTTTTCCACTAACGACTTGGTCAACTTTTTGAATCCACTCTCATCATGCACATCTTTACGCCCATTTCTGAATTTCCTACACCAATCCTCACAGAACTGTCACTCATAAGGTTACCACCGTACACATGACACAATCAACAATAAATCTTGGTTGCGTTGTAACCTGCTTGAAGAGAACAAATCACACCACGAATTTCACAGCTGGCAGGAAAGGCAATAACAGTGTCCATGTTGATTCTTTCGTGAATCGTGAATGACTGGACAAATGTGACTTTGAGCTAAAAAGAATACAAGCAATAGTGAGCTAAAAGAATGCAAACAATGAACGGTGTCAGTATAGCAACAGGATTAATTTTACCAGCCAATAGGAGATTGATTTTGGAATAGCCCTCGTTATATAGCTGATATTTTCTATTGTTAATGGTGAGAGATCAATATATAAAGCTTGATATTTTCTATTGTTGATGGTGGGAGATCAATATATATATATAGGGCTGATATTTTCAAGTGTTAATGGTGGGAGATCAATATATATATATAGGGCTGATATTCTCAAGTGTTAATTGGTGGGAGATCAATATATATATAGGGCTGATATTCTCAAGTGTTAATTGGTGGGAGATCAATATATAAAGCTTGATATTTTCTATTGTTGATGGTGGGAGATCAATATATATATAGGGCTGATATTCTCAAGTGTTAATTGGTGGGAGATCAATATATAAAGCTTGATATTTTCTATTGTTGATGGTGGGAGATCAATATATATATATATAGGGCTGATATTTTCAAGTGTTAATGGTGGGAGATCAATATATAAAGCTTAATATTTTCTATTGTTGATGGTGGGAGATCAATATACATAGGGCTGATATTTTCAAGTATTAATTGTTGGGAGATCAATATATATATATAGGGCTGATATTTTCAAGTGTTAATGGTGGGAGATCAATATATAAAGCTTGATATTTTCTATTGTTGATGGTGGGAGATCAATATATATAGGGCTGATATTTTCAAGTGTTAATGGTGGGAGATCAATATATAGAGCTGATATTTTCAAGTGTTGATGGTGGGAGATCAATATATATAGCTGATGTTTTCAACTGTTGATGGTGGGAAATCAATATATAGAGCTGATATTTTCAAGTGTTGATGGTTGGAGATCAGTATATAGAGCTGATGTTTTCAAGTGTTGATGTTGGTAGATCAATATATAGAGCTGATATTTTCAGTTGTTGGTGGCGAAAGATCAGCAGCGTTTCCTGCAGCGTTTTGAACCCTCGACTTGGTATATCGGAGAATTGTGAAATGCTTTCACTGTCCCTAAGCCACAGATGCTAGTGTTTGTAATAGTAACTATGTGAAACAGACAAGTAATAGTAAATATGTGAAATAGGCAGGTAATAGTAAATATGTCAAATAAACAGGTAAAAGTAAATATGTGAAATAAACAGGTAATAGTAAATATGTGAAATAAACAAGTAATAGTAAATATGTGAAATAAACAGGTAATAATAAATATGTGAAATAAACAGGTTATAGTATATATGTGAAATATACAGGTAATAGTAAATATGTAAAATAAACAGATAATTAATGGGGAAATGCAGGGCTTGCTGTGATGTTGTTAACCTGTATATCTGCTCAGGGTGAGAAGTCCTTCTTTCTGATGCCGGGCGAGAAGCTGGAGAAGGGCATCCAGAATGTGTACGTTCTCGGAGAGGATGAGGGTCTGATTCTCCGGGCCAGAGAAAGTTTCACTGATGGGGTTTGTATCTCAGACTATTCGTTGTTATCAGTCATTTAACTTGTTGTTATCAGTCATTTAACTTGTTGTTATTTTCATTTAACTTGTTATGAGTCATTTAACTTGTTGTAATCAGGCATTCACCATTAATTTAATTTGTTATCAGTCATTCACCATTAATTTAGTATGTTATCAGTCATTTAAATTGTTAGATGTAATTTAATTCTGTCATTTAACTTATTATCAGTAATTTAACTTGTTGTTATCAGTAATTTAATTTGTTGTTATCAGTGATTCGCCATTCATTTAACTTGTTATCAGTCATTCACCATTCATTTATTGGTCGTTTAGCTTGTTGTTATCATTCATTTAATTTGTTATCAGTCATTTAACTAGTTATCAGTCATTTAATTTGTTGTTAACAGTCATTTAGCTTGTTATCAGTCATTCACCATTCATTTACCTTGTTGTTATCAGTCATTCACTATTCAATTAGCTTTTTGTTATCAGTTATTTAACTTGTTGTTATCGGACATTCATGCCAAATTTAGAGACCATGTGTTGCCCATACAGCATGATCCTTCTCTCGGCTTGCTTAGTTTACTCCAGAGGAAAGGCAACACCAATACATCTGGAACAAGACAAGCTGTTGCACTTTTTTCGCAGGATCACTTATTTCACAGGATCATTTGTTATTTAAATATTGAGCACAACCCACTACTGGCAACGTTGATCGCATTCTGGTATGAACCTAAGGCCTATCCACGCCAATATAGAAGCACTAGACTCGAGTTTCGCCCTCATTTGAGCTCGTCAGTAGTGCACATCCCTGACCGGATCCGGAAACAGTCCCGGATCACGCGTGTGAAGCGGGTGTGTAACCACGCGGCACACACTGGACACACCAAATTACCACAACAGAATACCACAACGCTACCCATCGTAGGCTATGCTCAAGATTGCCCAATCGCCGCGACCGACGTCCGTCAATCGATGGGACCCGAACGATCAGGACTTCTCACTGGCAAGGAACACCAGGCCTCCTAAAATCCAGTGAGCAACAATCAAATTGATTATGTGGTTGTTTCGGGATTTGAAATTTAAATATTGAGCACAACCCACTACTGGCAACGCTGATCGCATTCTGGTATGAACCTAAGGCCTATCCACGCCAATATGGAAGCACTAGACTCGAGTTTCGCCCTCATTTGAGCTCGTCAGTAGTGCACATCCCTGACCGGATCCGGAAACAGTCCCGGATCACGCGTGTGAAGCGGGTGTGTAACCACGCGGCACACACTGGACACACCAAATTATCACAACAGAATACCACAACGCTACCCATCGTAGGCTATGCTCAAGATTGCCCAATCGCCGCGACCGACGTCCGTCAATCGATGGGACCCGAACGATCAGGACTTCTCACTGGCAAGGAACACCAGGCCTCCTAAAATCCAGTGAGCAACAATCAAATTGATTATGTGGTTGTTTCGGGATTTGAAATTTAAATATTGAGCACAACCCACTACTGGCAACGCTGATCGCATTCTGGTATGAACCTAAGGCCTATCCACGCCAATATGGAAGCACTAGACTCGAGTTTCGCCCTCATTTGAGCTCGTCAGTAGTGCACATCCCTGACCGGATCCGGAAACAGTCCCGGATCACGCGTGTGAAGCGGGTGTGTAACCACGCGGCACACACTGGACACACCAAATTATCACAACAGAATACCACAACGCTACCCATCGTAGGCTATGCTCAAGATTGCCCAATCGCCGCGACCGACGTCCGTCAATCGATGGGACCCGAACGATCAGGACTTCTCACTGGCAAGGAACACCAGGCCTCCTAAAATCCAGTGAGCAACAATCAAATTGATTATGTGGTTGTTTCGGGATTTGAAATTTAAATATTGAGCACAACCCACTACTGGCAACGCTGATCGCATTCTGGTATGAACCTAAGGCCTATCCACGCCAATATAGAAGCACTAGACTCGAGTTTCGCCCTCATTTGAGCTCGTCAGTAGTGCACATCCCTGACCGGATCCGGAAACAGTCCCGGATCACGCGTGTGAAGCGGGTGTGTAACCACGCGGCACACACTGGACACACCAAATTACCACAACAGAATACCACAACGCTACCCATCGTAGGCTATGCTCAAGATTGCCCTGATTGCACTGGTGTTCCTTGCCAGTGAGAAGTCCTGATCGTTCTGGTCCCATCGATTGACGGACGTCGGTCGCGGCGATTGGGCAATCTTGAGCATAGCCTACGATGGGTAGCGTTGTGGTATTCTGTTGTGGTAATTTGGTGTGTCCAGTGTGTGCCGCGTGGTTACACACCCGCTTCACACGCGTGATCCGGGACTGTTTCCGGATCCGGTCAGGGATGTGCACTACTGACGAGCTCAAATGAGGGCGAAACTCGAGTCTAGTGCTTCCATATTGGCGTGGATAGGCCTTAGGTTCATACCAGAATGCGATCAGCGTTGCCAGTAGTGGGTTGTGCTCAATATTTAAATTTCAAATCCCGAAACAACCACATAATCAATTTGATTGTTGCTCACTGGATTTTAGGAGGCCTGGTGTTCCTTGCCAGTGAGAAGTCCTGATCGTTCGGGTCCCATCGATTGACGGACGTCGGTCGCGGCGATTGGGCAATCTTGAGCATAGCCTACGATGGGTAGCGTTGTGGTATTCTGTTGTGATAATTTGGTGTGTCCAGTGTGTGCCGCGTGGTTACACACCCGCTTCACACGCGTGATCCGGGACTGTTTCCGGATCCGGTCAGGGATGTGCACTACTGACGAGCTCAAATGAGGGCGAAACTCGAGTCTAGTGCTTCCATATTGGCGTGGATAGGCCTTAGGTTCATACCAGAATGCGATCAGCGTTGCCAGTAGTGGGTTGTGCTCAATATTTAAATTTCAAATCCCGAAACAACCACATAATCAATTTGATTGTTGCTCACTGGATTTTAGGAGGCCTGGTGTTCCTTGCCAGTGAGAAGTCCTGATCGTTCGGGTCCCATCGATTGACGGACGTCGGTCGCGGCGATTGGGCAATCTTGAGCATAGCCTACGATGGGTAGCGTTGTGGTATTCTGTTGTGATAATTTGGTGTGTCCAGTGTGTGCCGCGTGGTTACACACCCGCTTCACACGCGTGATCCGGGACTGTTTCCGGATCCGGTCAGGGATGTGCACTACTGACGAGCTCAAATGAGGGCGAAACTCGAGTCTAGTGCTTCCATATTGGCGTGGATAGGCCTTAGGTTCATACCAGAATGCGATCAGCGTTGCCAGTAGTGGGTTGTGCTCAATATTTAAATTTCAAATCCCGAAACAACCACATAATCAATTTGATTGTTGCTCACTGGATTTTAGGAGGCCTGGTGTTCCTTGCCAGTGAGAAGTCCTGATCGTTCGGGTCCCATCGATTGACGGACGTCGGTCGCGGCGATTGGGCAATCTTGAGCATAGCCTACGATGGGTAGCGTTGTGGTATTCTGTTGTGGTAATTTGGTGTGTCCAGTGTGTGCCGCGTGGTTACACACCCGCTTCACACGCGTGATCCGGGACTGTTTCCGGATCCGGTCAGGGATGTGCACTACTGACGAGCTCAAATGAGGGCGAAACTCGAGTCTAGTGCTTCTATATTGGCGTGGATAGGCCTTAGGTTCATACCAGAATGCGATCAGCGTTGCCAGTAGTGGGTTGTGCTCAATATTTAAATTTCAAATCCCGAAACAACCACATAATCATTTGTTATTCACAAGGTCACTTATTTCACAGGATCACTTATTTCACAAGGTCACTTATTTCACAGGTTCACTTATTATTTCACATTATCACTTTTTTCACAGGATCATTTGTTATTCACAGGGTCATTTATTATCTCACAGGATCAGTTATTTCACAGGATCACTTGTTATTTCACAGGATCACTTATTATTTCACAGGATCACTTGTTATTTCACAGGCAGTTACACATTCTGCAGGGGATCGGTGGATGATTCGAGGGCCGATGGAGTACGTGCCACCAACAGAAGTCGAGGTCATCATGAAACGACAGACTATCCCACTAGATGAGAATGAGGGCATTTATGTTCGAGACATCAAAACTGGCAAGGTTTGTGCAGTGATTATCTTCCCATCACTCACTATGTATGAGATGTGAAAACTAACAGTGTATGTACAGTGATTATCGCCCTTTGTCTATCTGTGTTCAAGACGCCAAAACTGGCAAGGCATGTATAATGATTATCTCCTCTTGTCTATCTTCAAGACATCAGAACTGGCAAGGTATTATAATGATTATCTCCCTTTCTCTATCTGTGCTAGATGTCAAAACTGGCAGGGTATTACAATGATTATTTCCCCTTTTCTATCAATGGTTGGGCATCTGTAACAAATTATTTCTTTCCTATGTTTGAGATATCAAAACTGGCAAGGTATCTGTAACAAATTATGTCCCTTTCTCCATGTTTGAGATATTAAAACCGGCAAAGTATCTGTAACAAATTATGTCCCCTTCTCCATGTTTGAGACATTAAAACCGGCAAGGTATCTGTAACAAATTATGTCCCCTTCTCCATGTTTGAGACATTAAAACTGGCAAGGTATGCAAGGAACTGGGTGATATTGGGGCAGTGCTAGCCAACCTGTTTGGTCCGCAACTCTTGGATGTTCTGGTATGAAGATGAACTTAACTCTTTTAATTATGGGTGATTGTTGGAGGTTCCTCTGTTGTATTAAGAAGAACAGATATACAGCTGCATGTGCCATAACTCACTGTATGGGTTGTGTTGTCCTAGGTTCGGGCTATTCAAGGAAACACCTATATGCTCAACCAAGATGAGGAACTCTGGTCCAAAGATCTTCCTCCCGCGGTCGAGGGCCTCCTGGGCATAGAGCACCTGGCTGATGTCCGGTACCAAGCCTCAATCGGGTTTGTATCTCACATTGTTAAGTGTAAGGCAGACAGACTGGCTGGATCTGCACCCCTGGCTGGGGTATTGTTGCATGATAAGGCAGGAATTGTGTGTATAATGGAGAAAGACAGATAGATCATCATGGCCTGGAGAGAATAGTGCTGCAGGAAGTGACCCGAGGATCTGGCCAACACTCTGGACTCAGAGGAAAGGCCAGATGGACACATAATCAGACTGCAGCTAGTACCATTAGTATTAGTGTTTGAACTTTTCTCTCACTATTACAGATGAGGGTGAAGAATAAATGGGAAAGTCCTTTGTGCAGTGATGTTGGTTCTTGACTCAACTCAGTTGTTCAGTGTGTGTGTGCATGCATGTGCACGAGGGATGGTCGGAGAGTTTTGCACTTTACTAAGAAATTATGATGGCAAGTGGGAGCTCTGTAAAGACATTGTAAAGACACACTCTAGATAGTTGCAAGTCCTTTCAGGATGTTGCAATCAGCCCCAGCATTTGTTAGCTTTTTGTGATATCTAGGCAAGTTTATGTTCGGTAGTTTGCCATGGCTTTTTAAAACAGACTCTCCTACCATTGACATCAGTCTGTGGCAGAGTTTGAACCCTGGGCCCAGTATGTTGGGGATTGTAAGACTGCTTTCACTAACCCCAGGTCACAGACGCCCACACACATATTTACTATTACTTGTGTGTGGTGTAAATCTCCCAAGAGAACAAAGCCTCTGGTGTCATGTGCGTTTGACATTGGCAGAAACTGGTGCAGTGTATGTGTGAAGCTGCATCGTGGACAAAATTGAAGTTTGTTGTGTGATCATGGCAGTGTGTGAAACTGCATCGTGGGCAATGTGGAGGTTTGTTGTGTGATCATGGCAGTGTGTGAAACTGCATCGTGGGCAATGTGGAGGTTTGTTGTGTGATCATGGCAGTGTGTGAAACTGCATCGTGGGCAATGTGGAGGTTTGTTGTGTCATCATGGCAGTGTGTGAAACTGCATCGTGGGCAATGTGGAGGTTTGTTGTGTGATCATGGCAGTGTGTGAAACTGCATGGTGGGCAATGTGGAGGTTTGTTGTGTGATCATGGCAGTGTGTGAAACTGCATGGTGGGCAATGTGGAGGTTTGTTGTGTGATCATGGCAGTGTGTGAAACTGCATCGTGGGCAATGTGGAGGTTTTTTGTGTGATCATGGCAGTGTGTGAAGCTGCATCGTGGGCAATGTGGAGGTTTGTTGTGTGATCATGGCAGTGTGTGAAACTGCATGGTGGGCAATGTGGAGGTTTGTTGTGTGATCATGGCAGTGTGTGAAACTGCATCGTGGGCAATGTGGAGGTTTGTTGTGTGATCATGGCAGTGTGTGAAACTGCATGGTGGGCAATGTGGAGGTTTGTTGTGTGATCATGGCAGTGTGTGAAACTGCATCGTGGGCAATGTGGAGGTTTGTTGTGTGATCATGGCAGTGTGTGAAACTGCATGGTGGGCAATGTGGAGGTTTGTTGTGTGATCATGGCAGTGTGTGAAACTGCATGGTTGTCAATGTGGAGGTTTGTTATGTGATCATGGCAGTGTGTGAAACTGCATCGTGGGCAATGTGGAGGTTTGTTGTGTGATCATGGCAGTGTGTGAAACTGCATGGTGGGCAATGTGGAGGTTTGTTGTGTGATCATGGCAGTGTGTGAAACTGCATCGTGGGCAATGTGGAGGTTTGTTGTGTGATCATGGCAGTGTGTGAAACTGCTTCGTGGGCAATGTGGAGGTTTGTTGTGTGATCATGGCAGTGTGTGAAACTGCATGGTGGGCAATGTGGAGGTTTGTTGTGTGATCATGGCAGTGTGTGAAACTGCATCGTGGGCAATGTGGAGGTTTGTTGTGTGATCATGGCAGTGTGTGAAACTGCATCGTGGGCAATGTGGAGGTTTGTTGTGTGATCATGGCAGTGTGTGAAACTGCATCGTGGGCAATGTGGAGGTTTGTTGTGTGATCATGGCAGTGTGTGAAACTGCATCGTGGGCAATGTGGAGGTTTGTTGTGTGATCATGGCAGTGTGTGAAACTGCATGGTGGGCAATGTGGAGGTTTGTTGTGTGATCATGGCAGTGTGTGAAACTGCATCGTGGGCAATGTGGAGGTTTGTTGTGTGATCATGGCAGTGTGTGAAACTGCATCGTGGGCAATGTGGAGGTTTGTTGTGTGATCATGGCAGTGTGTGAAACTGCATGGTGGGCAATGTGGAGGTTTGTTGTGTGATCATGGCAGTGTGTGAAACTGCATCGTGGGCAATGTGGAGGTTTGTTGTGTGATCATGGCAGTGTGTGAAACTGCTTCGTGGGCAATGTGGAGGTTTGTTGTGTGATCATGGCAGTGTGTGAAACTGCATGGTGGGCAATGTGGAGGTTTGTTGTGTGATCATGGCAGTGTGTGAAACTGCTTCGTGGGCAATGTGGAGGTTTGTTGTGTGATCATGGCAGTGTGAAACTGCATCGTGGGCAATGTGGAGGTTTGTTGTGTGATCATGGCAGTGTGTGAAACTGCATCGTGGGCAATGTGGAGGTTTGTTGTGTGATCATGGCAGTGTGTGAAACTGCATCGTGGGCAATGTGGAGGTTTGTTGTGTGATCATGGCAGTGTGTGAAGCTGCAATGTGGAGGTTTGTTGTGTGATCATGGCAATGTGTGAAGCTGCATCGTGGGCAATGTGGAGGTTTGTTGTGTGATCATGGCAGTGTGTGAAACAGCATCGTGGGCAATGTGAAGATTTGTTGTGTGATCATGGCAGTGTGTGAAACTGCTTCGTGGGCAATGTGGAGGTTTGTTGTGTGATCATGGCAGTGTGTGAAACTGCTTCGTGGGCAATGTGGAGGTTTGTTGTGTGATCATATCAGTGGGTATAGCATCAGGCCCCATTCACCAGAAGCCCCAGACTTGGTAGTGTATGGCTACTTCCCGTACCCAAACATGAAGAATCCGTCTGCTTTGTGGATGTTGTTTTCCCAATGATAAGGGCTTGATAACTGGAGACATGGTTCTGGACTCGTCTGGTGGAGATCTACAATCAAGGCATCAGACTGATCAAGAATAGATGTGAGATGTGCCTCACCAGGAGTGAGTGGTCAATATGTAAAGAGGGACTCAAGTTGACAGTAGAGAGAAACAGACAGAGAGAGCACAATACTCATTGGAGTTTGTATGAAATAGAGAGAGAGTGTGTGAGTCTGTGTGAGAGAGTGTGTGTGTGTGAGAGTGTGTGTGTGAGAGAGCAAGTGTTTGTGTGCGAGAGATAGCGAGTGAGAGAGAGAAGATTGATACAGGCCTTGATAGTGCACCTTAGGAGCAAGTCACTGCTGGCCGCATTGCATGTAGGTAAAAGATCAGGAATTGAATAAATACATCATCACCATCAAGTGCCATGCCAGCTGGCGTAGGCTTTCATGTCTCTCCACACATCTCGGTCTTTGGTGTTCTGGATCAACTCTGCTGCTGAAATTCCTCCATGCCACTGTCTCATTCCATCCAGCATCATTTCTCTTGGTCTGCCTCTGCCCCTCTTCCCCTCAATCTTTCCAGTTATCATGATGCTCTCCAATGCCTCTCTTCTCATCACATGGCGAAAGAAAGACATCAGAGAAAATAATTACAGATATGATAGGTCACACAACGAGAGTGTAAGATGTCAGAGGTGTATGATGGTGGAAATTACCATGTGTTCACATGCACCCAGTGTGGATGAACATTTACAGCATGAATTGGTCTAATAGGTCATATTCACTACCTCCATGGGTTGTAGTTATTATGCCTTTTTTGAAGCACAACGAACAAACTATCGTCTGTCAGGATGCCAGTGAAAATATATATCTTAGAACTCACGGCTCTATACTTTCAACGCCACTGGATGAAATGAATGGTCATCATCATTCTTGATGGACAAACAATATATATATATATATATATATATATATATATATATATATATATATATATATATATATATATATATATATATATGAGGCACGTTTTTTAAGTAAGCCCCGTTTTGCCCACACCGACAAACCTGATGGAAAACAGAAATTTGCATATGCAGTATGTTTATGTGGTTCATTAGCTAGCTGTATGTTATATTTTCACTGTCGAAATCTTGTTTGATGCTGCGTGTGAGTGATTTATAATGAGTACCAAAGTAAGTACTCCTGCCAGCTGCAAGATTTGTGCTGTGATCCATTTTCTGCTAGCAAAAACAACAATGCTGCAAAAATTCACAGGCAACTCATTGATGTTTATGGGCCAGATGTTATGACTGATAGTATGGTTGGGAAATGGTGTCGAATGTTTAAACAAGGGTGAACAAATATCCATGATGAAGATCGTAGCGGTTGGCTGAGTATGATGACAGATGATTTGGTTGAAGAAGTGAACCAAAATATTCAGGAAAATCATTGTTTCACAATTTCTGCGTTGTCTGTAGAATTTTCGGAAGTTTCACGTTCACAGATTTACGACATTGTGACAAGAATCCTTGGATACAAAAAATTGTGTGCCAGATGGGTACCGAAAATGTTAACCGATGAACACAAGCAGAAACGCATGGCTTCGGCTCAAAAATTTTTGCAGCGCTATCAAAATGAAGGAGATGAATTTTGGGGCACATTGTTACTGGAGATGAGACCTGGATTTCCTACACAAACATCGAATCAAAGCAACAGTCGATGCAATGGTGACACTCATGGTCCCCGAAAGCAAAGAAGTTTAAGCAAGCACCTTCTGTCAAAAAGATCATGGCCACTGTTTTCTGGGACAAAAAAGGGGTCTTGCTTATTGATTTTCTTGAACGTGGAAAGACAGTTAATGCCAAATCTTATTGTGACACTCTGATAAAACTTAGACGTGCCATCCAAAACAAAAGACGTGGGTTGCTGTCCTCTGGAATTGTGCTTTTGCACGATAATGCTCGACCGCATATGGAACTGTTCAATTGTTGCAAAAGATTCACTGGGAAATTGTTGACCACCCGCCCGACAGCCCTGATCTGGCGCCAAGTGATTACCACCTTTTCATGCACCTAAAGAAGTGGCTGGCATCCCAGCGGTTTGAAACTGATGATGAACTGCAGACAGGCGTTAATGAATGGTTCAAGACACTGGCGGCAGACTTCTACGACATTGGAATTAAGAACCTGGTGCCATGATACCAAAAATGTGTTGAAGTCCATGGTGACTGTGTTGAGAAATAATGTAAATGTGTGGTTCACTTTTGGCTGCAATAAATCATTTTTATATATAATGGTTTTTTTTTTTTAATTTTATACCGGGACATACTTAAAAAATGTGCCTCGTATATATGTATATATATATATATATATATATATATATATATATATATATATATATATATATATATATATACTTAGACTTAGATGGATAGGATATCTTAGGAGGATGGATGATGGTAGAATACCAAAGGACATCTTTTTTGGTGAATTACAGATGGGTAGGAGATCTCAGGGTACAAAGATGCGTGTAAGCGGGATTTGATTGATACAGGCATTGATGATGCACATTGGGAGCAAGTCGCCGCTGAACGTGTTGCATGGAGGGCAAACATCAGAGATGGAATAAAGACAAAGGAGAAAATTATTGCAGATAAGTCACACACCGAGCGTGTGAGACGTAAGATGGTGCATGATGGTGGAAATGACCACGTGTTCACATGCACCCACTGTGAACGGACATTTACAGCGCAAATTGGCCTTATCAGTCACATTCGCTACCGCCATAGGTAGAAGTTATTATGCCTTTTTAAAGCACAAACTATCATCTGTCAAGACGGCAAGGTGCCAATATATATATATATATATATATATATATATATATATATATATATATATATATATATATATATATATATATATATATAGATATATTAGTCGGCTTCCTGGCCTTGAGGTTAGCGACTTTTCTCCGTAATCTTGTATACTCTCGTAAGTAATGTGACGACGGTGGGAATCTTGCCAAGAAATCAACAATCAGCTGAAAGATGCTGATGTTGACAGCGATGTCCTGTAAAGGATATGCAAACATTTTGTTTTTCATATATATATATATTGCTAGGTTAAGAAGTAACAGTACTTTATCTGAATATTGGTAATATCAGTAAGTATCTTTTACTCATGTTGTCCCTCAATTTGTATTACTTCCAACTTCCTCTCATCAGGATCACGAAAGAAGACAAACCCCATGACAAGACAAAAGTGGTGACGTTCCGAGTGCCCCACAATGCAGCTGTCCAGATCTATGACTACAAGGAGAAGAAAGCCAGGTGAAGATCTCTGTGACAGGTCATTTATTTCTTATCTCATAATGTAGCCCAGAAATCTTGACTTTATTTTTGTGATGTTTATGATAAGTTGTTAGTTATCTGTTCGGGAATTATCCATGCACTCCGGACATGTCCATAGATGCTTATCTTCCTTCCCCCACCATATCCATCAGCGATTGGGTGTTAACCCTTTACAGGTCACAGCGGCCAATTCCGGCCGATGCCATAAAACGATCGTAGCGTCCGATTCCGGCCGATACTATTATGCATTGTAAAAACGCGATCTCTCGGCTTTCCGACACTTCCGACGGCTACTTTCGCTTTCGCCGACAGCTTGACAACGTGGCCGCCATTTGTAAACGTGATAGTATGAATTTGAACGGACTTTTACGGACAATTTTTGATAGTTTTCGGGATTTTTACGCTGTTTTTCAAAATGGATTTTGGCGATTCTTCAAGTGATAGCCGAGATTTCGCTAGGTTCAATTTAAATGACATTAAAGGGCACGAAGTTGACTATTAATCGGCGCTAGATATCAGTGCAAAGCGTTACTTTGCATTAGCAGTCTGAGTCGGACTTTAAAGAAAGTGATTATGATTCTGAAAATGTGTTTGTAAATTGCCGTATAGATGACGGAAAATCACAAACAACATGCCGTATTTCATAAATATTTGTGTTCATATATGGATTACCGACAACAATCACGTGAGTAACATATTCTGCATGCTTTTCCCTTCATTGTGTTGTTTATTTAACTAAAATCGGTTGACTAACACCTTATTTGTGATGTTTTTACTAACGCGACCCGAAATTTTACCGAACCTGAAAAAATCTTGCCCGTTCAGGGCTAGAAAACGGACAAGCTATAAAGGGTTAATAGTGCCATTTCTGTGTTGGTTGATGAAGCCCCTCATTCTCCCGATGTGCCTCTCGTGTCTGGCCGTGCCAATTCTTACTTCCAAGTCTCTCATTCTGGACAATGAAGTGGATCCACTGGCATCAAAGTCCTCCACTCTCCATATCTCTCTAAGGGCATTAATAACATTGGCACGACCCATGGCCTGGCCATTAGCTCGTTCATTTCCTTCAACTCCCACATGTCCCGAAACAAAGATGAAGGTGACTCTATGGACTGCAGACCTCCGCAGCAATTCAATCCACTGACTACATACAGACCCCACCTCAACCTTTCGGATCATACTCATTGAATCACTTAGTACACAACAATAAATTGATGATTTTGAAACGTCTAGAGTACTAATTTGGTCTGTCAAAAATATTGTCAGCATTCTTCTGTCAAACCACCACATCTGTCTCTATATAACTTGCAAGAATTCTTTTCTAATCTTCACTGACAGTGATGTGTTGCATGAGATGTTCTTCAGGTTAGTCAGTGCCAGTAAAACTAACCCAGACACACTAAACAACATTTGTCTTGAAGAAGTTTCCTGCTATGAGTCTGCGATATGTCAGGGCAATCACATTTTGTAGGGTTGAATGCACGGGGGAATAGATGGCCAATCTTTCCCTCACTTAGCAGGTGGCAAGCCCTGATGTTAAATTCTTGTGCGATCATGCTCATGACATTACCAGTGCAGTTCCCTGTCAACTCTGCAAATGTACCTGTTTAAGTATGACCAGGCTCGTTATATTTTTACATGAAAAAACTCCTGTGAGAAAATGACAGGTATATATATGTACATACATCGGGGACCACAGGCCTGGGCCACAGACATCCTTGTACAGCACAAACTGCTTAAGGCGATATCAGACGTGGCGAATTTCTGTTGTGAAGAACAGTTTGTTTATCCCCAGCAAATTTTCTTCTTTGTCTCTTGAATCTTATGAGAGGAATTTCTGAAAAGAAGAACTATTTCTTGGGTCCCAGGTGAGTTTCCCTTATCAGGTCTGCACTGCATTTCTGTAATACATTTTGCCACTGTGATTTCTGCTGACTTTGTTTGAATTCCTAAGGTATGTACATGTGTCTGTTCTTGTTGTTTTTCCTGCAGAATCAATATTTACTTATTTATTTCATATAATTTGGATATATTGTCTATTGTTATTATTGCTCTTCTGTCTTATTCTTTTTTTTCCATATTGTGCAGGTTACATAATCATGTCGTTCAACCATGTGTGATATTCATTGTGTGTAGGCTATATTGGAGTCAGGTCTTAGTCAGATATCATATACTGTATAACAGTATACAGTACTACGTGCTTTCTGTTAGCACCAATTGTTGGGCAGCGCCCACCAAACCTGACACCCCACATTTTATCTACTGCTTTGAGTGGAGGAGGGCATTGGGAGGGTACAAGCTTTATTCTGGTCCCAAAAAATGCAACCTAACGACTTCATGTCGTGGCAAAGCAGATCAGGCCCTAAGCCTTGGTCGGCAATGTCTGGGATGGAAGCTCCGACAGGTGGACAGTTAGAGCATTGCTTTGCTGATCCAGCAGCTTGTCTTGTTCCAGACATATTGGTGTTACCTTTCATCTGCAGTAAATTAAGCAAGCTGAGAGAGGTGTCATGCTGCATGGACAAGACATGGTCGCAGCAGTTCAGCCCAGGCTTTGTGTTATGGAGAGGTCGCATTTACTACCACCATGGGCTGTAGTTATTATGCTGTCTGTTAAGATGGCCAGGTGCCAGTCAGTTAAGTCATTGTCATATCTTGCTGCAGTCACAATTTCTTTTACTGGTTGTATGTATAATTGTATGTTGTTGATGATCAACTCAATCTTGACAGAGTTGTGTTTGGGCCCGAGCTGGTCATGCTGAAGCCGGACGAACAGTTCACCCTGCTGAGCCTGTCTGGGGGTAGACCCAAGAAGCCAAACATGATAAAATCCCTGTGTCTGCAGCTGGGCCCAGATTTCTGCACTGATATCATTGTTGTAGAGACTACCGACCACGCCAGGTTGTCCTTGCAGCTTTCATATAACTGGTAAATATATTGATGTTATATTGGCCTTAAAGTTGTTAAATAATTGGTAAATATATGTCAGATAGTCAATATATTTGCCAGATTGGTCTTATAGTTTTCATATAACTGGTACATATACATTAAATATAAAATGTCCGGAAGTTATTTCCTACTGTGGGTCTGTGATGTGATAGCACTGTCACATTTGGTAGATCGAGACCAAGGAGAATAGGTGGCCATTCTTTCCCTCATTTAGGCAAGTGGCGAGCCCGGATGTTGAACCTGCATCCCTGGGAAGGTTAACCCGGTCAACAAATGCACGCAGAAGTCGGTTGTGTCGGCCTAACGGGGCAAGAATGCAGCTCTGCTGTAAACAGGCACAACGCAATCACGCCCAAAAAAAACTCACTGGATGAACGCAGGAGAAGAAGAAGAAGAAGAACCTGCATCTGACCGTGCTCCTGACATTACCAGCGGAGTTCACTATCACCTTCACTAACATGACCACTGGTAGATATACATGCCACATTGTCTTTGAAACTTTCATATAACTAGTAAATATACATGTCAGTATGTTCATGCAGCTTTTATTTAACTGGTAAATGTAATGTGAGATTGTCGTTAAGTTTTCAAATAACTGGTAAATATATGTGCCAGATTGTCCTTCCAGTTCTCATATAACTGGTAAATACACATGTCAATTTGTCCATGCAGCTTGCCAAATTATCTTGGCAGTTTTTATACTAGGATAATCTGCCACTGTCGTTAATAATTATTGGATAATATACCATGAATATGATTGGATAATATACCATGAATATGATTGGATAATATACCATGACTATGATTGGATAATGTACCATGAACATAGTCAACAATGATAGTACAGTATAACCAAAGAATAATTTGTAACAGAATAGAAAGCTAAGTGTGTAGTTAATTCAACATAGAATGTATTTGCTGGGTTCCAGGCATTTTGCCATATCAGACAGAACTCCGGAAGAAGCAGCCAAGCTGTTCAGTGTGCCAGACTTCATTGGGGATGCCTGTAAAGCTGTGGCATCTCGTGTACGTGGAGCTGTGGCCCAAGTCCAGTTTGATGATTTTCATAAGGTGAATTTGTGGGTGTCATTCTTGTACGGTTTTTGTTGTTGTTCTAAGCGTAAAGCAACCCTATAACAGACACATTGGGATATGAAGTGTCAGGTTTTCACATATTCTAGGCCATGCCATCTGAGGTGAGGTGGCCATTTTTCTTTCTCATCTCCTTTACTTCCCACAGACATAAAAAATGAGCAGGCAGACAGATTGGCTGGGTTTGCACCCGTTAGAGGTGTGGTCAGGGCCCTTTGGAATCGTATGTATAATACAGAAAATGGGTAGATCTTCATGGCTTGGAGAGAATGGTGCTGCAGGCAGTGACCAGAGGATCTGGCTGACATTAGGTTCTCCGAGGAAAAGTCAGACGGACACTTATTCAGACTACTACTAGTACCATTAGTATTGGGACTCTTCACTGGCTGTTGAAGTTAAGGACGGAGCACGTACGGGAATGTCCCGGGTGTTGTGATGTTGGTTCTGGACTCAACTCAACAATTCAAAGACAATTCTCCAAATGATCTGGTGCCCACTTTTGTTAGACTGCATCGACCCCCAGAGCTGTACTGGTCAGAACTGAGGATTGAACCTGGACATCTATCTTGGCAGGCAAGTGCACTAACATTTACTGTGCCACTGTGGCTCGTTGGGGGGGGGGGGTGATCAGGAAGCTGGTGCAGCCTGTCTAAGGGATGAAATACTTGATGATAATGATGATGGACACATCCTGTTGTGGGAGTTTATCTGGGCACAGATGATGATGTGGCTGACCCATCCCCCGGGTTGATTCTAGACACACCTTGGAATCTTTCCATAATGAATCTTCAAACACTCCTGGAATCAATCCATTAGGGATTTATTCACTCCATTGAATTCTATGGCTCCATTGGAATCTATTGATGAGGAAAGTGTGAATGGATCCATTGGAATCTATTCATGAGGAAAGTATATATGGATCCATTGGAGGAAAGTATGTATGGCTCCATTGGAATCTATTGATGAGGAAAGTATGTATGGATTCATTGGAATCTATTGATGAGGAAAGTGTGAATGGATCCATTGGAATCTATTGATGAGGAAAGTATGCATGGATCCATTGGAATCTATTGATGAGGAAAGTATGTATGGATCCATTGGAATCTATTGATGAGGAAAGTATGCATGGATCCATCAGAATCTATTGATGAGGAAAGTATGCATGGATCCATTGGAATCTATTGATGAGGAAAGTATGCATGGATCCATTGGAATCTATTGATGAGGAAAGTATCTATGGATCCATTGGAATCTATCGATGAGGAATGTATGTATGGATCGATTGGAATCTATTGATGAAGAATGTATGTATGGATCCATTGGAATCTATTGATGAGGAATGTATGTATGGATCCATTGGAATCTATTGATAGGGAATGTATGTATGGATCCATTGGAATCTATTGATGAGGAAAGTATGTATGGATTCATTGGAATCTATTGATGAGGAAAGTGTGAATGGATCCATTGGAATCTATTGATGAGGAAAGTATGCATGGATCCATTGGAATCTATTGATGAGGAAAGTATGTATGGATCCATTGGAATCTATTGATGAGGAATGTATGTATGGATCTATCGGAATCTATTGATGAGGAAAGTATGTGTGGATCCATTGGAATCTGTCCATGTGGAATCTGAATTCCTCGGAGTCTTATTGCAAGGCCTTGAGCCAAGACCAATCACATGTAGATGCTGCAGTGTCTGAGGAAATACATTTGTCTCTCAGAACTCTGCCAAAATAATCCGAGCCTCCGTGTTCGGCCTGGACGCCAGTGGGAAGGTGAAGGACACCTTCAGCTTCTCCCAGACCAGCCTGGTGATCACCAGCATTGATATCCAGTCGGTGGAGCCTGTGGACCAGAGGACTCGAGAAGCCCTACAGAAGTCCGTCCAGCTGGCCATTGAAATTACTACTAATTCTCAAGAGGCAACTGCCAGGTAACTAGAACAGTCTCTGAGTTTCTGTCTGTTCATGTTGATTGTTATATATATGTCAAACTGACCATTCACGTTGCATGTTCATATATATATATATATATATATATATATATATATATATATATATATATATATATATATATATATATAATGTGAATCTGTGTGAGACTGACCATTTACATTGCATGTTCAGTCTGTTATACACTTCTTATGTTGTTGTATTATATATATCCTAGTTGTTTGTAAAGTCTAATTACACTTTGTATGTAGAACAAATTTTAAAAATGAAGTACATGATGTCATTAAAAACATTTGCTCCAGCGTCTATTGTGAAGCAATATGCAGTGAATGACTGTTGTCTGCTGGAGCAATTCTTTGCATTCCAAACAGAAAGGTGTTATCAATCAGATGTGTTCTACATATAAAGTGTAGTGAGACTTTACAAACATCTGGGATATATGTCAGACGCAGATCAGCATGGTAGAATGGGTAAGAACGTGTGTTCTTACATTCATTGTGCTGATGCCGAGGTAAGCGGTTCAACCCCTACACCGGACAGCTGGACTAAAATGTTGACCTGTCATCCTTGACTTGGGGACATAAATTACAAGTACCTCTGAAGTCAGAGTGAGTTCACCTGATGGCGAGGGACACTGTTAATAGGAAAAGCTAATCCACATGAAAAAATTAAGTTCATCACTACTATAAATAGTGTGTATGGACTACGCTTGAATTCAAAGTGAGCGAGCGCCAAAAAATAAACAAACGTCAGTCTAACCATTCACATTGCATGTTCCCATGTTTTATATATATACATACACATATTTGTGTGTGCGTGTGTGTCTCTCTTTCTCTCAATCAGACTAACCATTTACGTTGCATGTTTAGTCTGTTTATACATTGCTGTAAGTGTTGTGTTATATATATATATATGCCACACTAACCATTCACACACATATATATGACTAGATAGACAGAAGACACAGAGAGAGAGAGAGAGAGAGAGAGACATACACACTATGGGGTAGATACCTGGCATATACTACCGTTCTGGGAGGTGGGAAACTGGCCATCTACCTAATTACCCCGTGATAACCTTGAGTTGTTTGTGTGAACCTTGTACATTTGTCACCGACAGACACGAGGCTGAGCGACTAGAGCAAGAGGCTAGAGGCAGGCTGGAACGACAGAAGATCACAGACGAGGCTGCGGCAGAAAGAGCTCGTAAAGAACTGCTGGAGCTGCAGGCTCACAGTGCGGCTGTTGAAAGTACCGGTCAAGCCAAGGCAGAAGCCCAGAGTCGTGCCGAGGCGTCCAGGATCGAAGGAGAAGCAGCTGTGGAGCAGGCCAGGCTGAAGGCACAGGCCACCAAGATTGAGTCTGTGAGTTGCTGTTGTGTCAGATAGGCCACCAAGATGAGTCTGTGAGTTGCTGTTGTGTCAGATAGGCCACCAAGATTGAGTCTGTGAGTTGCTGTTGTGTCAGATAGGCCACCAAGATTGAGTCTGTGAGTTGCTGTTGTGTCAGATAGGCCACCAAGATTGAGTCTGTGAGTTGCTGTTGTGTCAGATAGGCCACCAAGATTGAGTCTGTGAGTTGCTGTTGTGTCAGATATGCCACCAAGATTGAGTCTGTGAGTTGCTGTTGTGTCAGATAGGCCACCAAGATTGAGTCTGTGAGTTGCTGTTGTGTCAGATAGGCCACCAAGATTGAGTCTGTGAGTTGCTGTTATGTCAGATAGGGCACAGGCCACAAAGATTGAAGAAATGACGACAGATGGTTTCAGATTGTGGCATAGAGGAATAACATCAATAGAATGGGTCCAGAACACCAGAGACAGAGATCTGTGAAGAGACATGAATGTCTGTGCCATTTGGCAGGGCACATTACTTCCTTGCCTAAAAAACTCTCTCATAGAGAGAGAGAGAGAGAGAGAGAGAGAAGTGTGAGGTATGGATGTCAGTGTAAAGTAAAGGTAGTGATATCTCTGGCTTTATACACACAGAATGATACTGATTGGCATTCATAGTTACCATCAGACTAGCGTGTTGATATCTGTGTGTGATCACTGTGCTGACACCCAGAGTTCTCCTGTAGATACTTCCATGGAGAATGACTGTTCCTCTCATCACCAGGAGTCCCAGCTGGAACAACTAACCCGCGCCAGAGAGGCAGAACTGAGTTATGTGGCCGAGCAAACCAAGCTGGAGCTCCACAAGTCCGGCCAATTGTCGCAGAATGAAATCAACAAGTTCAAGCAGATGGTTGGAGCAATTGGAGCTAACACCTTACTAGCGATGGCAACCGCTGGGCCAGATCTGCAGGTAAGTGAAGGTTGATGTGTCTTGTGTAGATGAGAGACAGGGCCAGATTTGCAGGTAAGTGATGGTTGATGCGTGTCTTGTGTAGGTGAGATCTACAACCATAGCCAGACTGCGAGAACAGCAAATTAAAATAGGGGTGGCCAAACAAGAACACTACGCAGGAAGCCAAAGATTGATAAACCAACACAGAACTGGTGTCGTTAGCCACTACACGCTGCGGGATTTGCTGAAGAGGGGATCCGAGCACTTATGGACTGAATGGTTCGATGTGCAAAATTTCTCTAATCAGTTTACAATCTTCATTTGTTTATTGTAGGATTTGGTCATTGGTTTTTCTGTCTGTCCATGATATTCTTTGCATTGTCCTTAGAAACTACATTTCCACAGCCATCAAATGTTTTTCAGTTTGTCTGCTCATTTGTCCACATTTCACATCCATGCAAAAAGTACAGGTTGTATGCAGCACCTCAACACTCTTTTTCTCATTGCAAATGACATCGTTTTATTGGTCAATATGTTATCTTGCAAAAGGCTACCTTCGCCATGGCGATTCTTATTCTAATCTCTTCAAGGCATCGCCTGTCAGATGTTATATGACTTCTCCAAGATAATTGTACCAATTAAGGTGTTTAGGATTATTCTCATTTACTTGTATATTACATTGTGGATATTCGTTTTAACTAGTGACGACCATAATCTGTATTTTCTTAGAATTTAATTCTAACTCTAGTTGTTCACTGTGTGCAACAACCGCATCTACTTAATTTCTTCTGACGTCCAAGTAGATCTGGTATAATAAATTCTATTATAAATCAAGATAGAAGAGAAAAGATGTCTACATGTAGATATAAATCCTGTTATAGAGCAAGGTGCGAGAAAATAGATGTATACTGGTAGACATAAATTCTGTTATTGATCATCGTGGGAGAGAAAAGATGTATACATGTAGATCTGGTACATGGCAGGTCAGCATGGTTGAATGGGCAAGAACGCGTGCTCTTAAACATCCGTTGTGCTGATGCCAAGGTAAGCGGTTCAACCCCTATACCGGACAGTTAGACTAAAATGTTGACCTGTCATCCTTGATTTGGGGATATAAATTACAAGTACCTCTGAAGTCGGAGTAGGTTTGCCTGATGGCGAGGGATACTGTTAATAAGGAAAGCTAAGCCACACGCACAATTCAGTCCATCACTACTATAAATAGTGTGTATGGACGACTCTTGAGTTCAAAGCGAGTGAGCGCAAAAACAAGAAAGAAAAAAAAATAACTTGCCAAATGCTTGCTTGCTTGCTTGTGTTCGTTGGCTTGAGCTCCAACGCTAAAGTCCTGTATGTCGGATGAAAGCATCCTGTTGTCCAACATCATTGTGATGTCACACAGGACCTGAGGTTTGCGTGAGTATCCGTTGTCCCATGTCTGGCTTATTGGTGTGCAGACTGGTGGTTCCTCGCCATGCAGGCAGATACTCTCCGACTTCGGAAGAACTTGAAAAATAATCTGGATTGTCTACAGCTAGTTTTTCTAAGCAATGTAGGGTTTTCATTTGTTTCTTGTATCTCAGTCATTGAGGGACTATAAATTCCTATCACTTCACACACCTATGACATCTACCACAGACCCCTGACTCACTAAGAACATTAGAAGAATTGACAGAGCTTCAAATGTCCAGTCTGCTTGAGGTTGTGCAACCTACAGTGAGGACATTAGAAGAATTGTGAGAGCTTCAAATGTCCAGTCTGCTTGAGGTTGTGCAACCTACAGTGAGGACATTAGAAGAATTGTGAGAGCTTCAAATGTCCAGTCTGCTTGAAGTTGTGCAACCTACAGTGAGGACATTAGAAGAGTGGCCAGAGCTTCAAATGTCCAGTCTGCTTGAAGTTGTGCAACCTACAGTGAGGACATTAGAAGAATGGTGAGAGCTTCAAATGTCATTTGCTTGAAGTTGTGCAACCTACAGTGAGTCTGTGGGTGTTGATTGATCGTATGTATCCCATTTGATCTTGCAGGTGCGCATGCTACAGGCCTTGGGTCTCCCTGAAAAAGTCTCAATCCCAACTCTTAACCACTTTACTCTACGATTCTATACCACAGCTGCCCAACAATTCCATATATTTCCTAACTCAAATCTCACCCTCCTATTTCATCATAGCCAAATGCTAAGCAGAGACATATATACAATATCAACAATGCAAAACTCTTTACAAAATCCGTTATAAAGTTCTACACAAAAACTCTCTACAAAACTCTCTATAAGCGAACTGCTTTTAAAGTGTCCATCTAAATTATGATTGACAAAAATTGAAGATATTTTCCTTATCTTTTTCTCACTTATTCACATTCTCGCTATTCCAGGATAGACAGAAAAGTTTAGTTAAGTTGGTTAGGTGCGCACCTAAAAAAAAATAGAAACGTAAGGAAAAAGTAAGAAGTAATCACATTTCTCTTCCCATGCATTCTCAAAACTTTATAAAAATAAAGTTTCTAAAATTTATCTTCATTTCCGTCAATAATAATTGTTGTTATCAAAAAGTTGATCCAAAACTACAACCCTTTTGTATTATTCACCTCGTCAAATTCAACCATTCCTTCAATACCTCCAAATTATTAGTATACTGTTACGTACAGTCTTCTTCTTCCAGTGTCCACTTATTTAAATGCCAAAATTCAACCTGGCATTCCCCCCCCATATTCTCCCATTAAACGCTGTTCAACCCAGCTCCTATTTCAATCCACGTATTTACAATACGAACCGTCTAATGTAGTCCCTAATTCAATCCCCCATTTTAACTCTTTCTAAGCGACATGTAATTATCAATTTTTGCTGATACCCCCAGCCACTTTTAAATATACTCCTCCATTACAACATACTGAGTCACTTCGCTAATCACCACAACTTCCCCCTTAACTCAATCATGTTTCACCCTCAATTTCTATTTATAAACGTTATATACGTTAAACAACTCAACTTTAAGTCGTCTGTTTCACATTTTCTGTAAGTTCCCAAAAACAACTCTTCATTTTTCCCATAACTGAACGTCAAGCTAGGAATCATTTTAAACACACCCAGGATAACTCAATAAAAGCAAAGTTAAATTATCCTCACATTTTATAAAGAACAATTGAAGTCAAACAACAGACTAAACAATATCAACCCCCTCATTCTTTTACATCATCTTTATCCCCACACATTAATCAAATTAAACATATGTGATGAAATGAAAGACCATATATATAGATACATATTATGACTACTAATCAATTATTTTCCGTCTAAGAAAAACTCAACACTTCAACTTAAAAATCAAAATGATAATAAAGCACATATCAATAAGTCTTAACTTACTACAACATTATGTCTACTCATCCCGACAACTCTTGACTAAGTTATTTGTCAACTTCCTTCCTTAGAAATTCAGAAATACCGTGTCTAACTTCTTCTTCTATCTGCAATCTGCAGAATATTCTACCTCGCTATTTATCCCTTCTCCATTTTCTTAATAGCTTCAAATTGTTTTCTATAAGTGCAATATCTACATCAATGTCGTCATCCTCCTGAGGAGAACTATCTTCTTTCATATCAGCATCTTCATCAGTTTCTGACTTTTCATCCATCTCTTGTTCCGCATCTGTATAGCCATTACTAGCAACCGCTAATCTCTTCCTTTCTAAATCCAATCTAATTTAGTTAGTTAGTCGACAGATCATCCTCGTTGCACATCGGACCATTCAGTCCATAAGTGCTCGGATCCCCTCCTCAGCAAATCCCGCAGCGTGTAGCGGCTAACGACGCCAGTTCTGTGTTGGTTTATCAATCTTCTTTGGCTTCCTGCGTAGTGTTCTTGTTTCTGGAAACTTTCCAATCTAATTTTTCTGTCTTGACATCTTAATAAATTTTCAAACAGTGGCATATCTTCATCACTTGAAGAATTCACTCTAAACTTCCTTTGCCTCTTAATTTCTTTTTCTTTCTGTCTATCTAACTTTCTTTTTACTGCCTGTCTTGTATTCATAAATGGAGCTTCTATTTTTTCCTTGATTGATTCTTCACTATTATAACCGTCATATGTGTTGTTTTCCTCTGTCATGACTGTTTTTGGTATTGTTTCTTCTTGTTCAGCCGTAGTAGATGCTGTTGTTACTTGTTTCCCATTCTCTATAGGTATTGGATATTCCGTTTGTCTGACAATCTGTCCATCTGACAATATTTCTTCTGAATAATAATAATTATTATTATTCTCTGCATCTTTTTCCTCATTATCCCGTCTTAAGTGCTCTACATGTGAACGTGCAACATGCCCTGTAACTTGATTCTTAATAGTATATGATACTGGACCCTTTTTTTCAAAAATATAATATCCCGGCACCCAATGAGCATCAAACTTAGAATTGTTCCTATGTTTTTTGTAATAAACTCTATCACCTATGTTGAACTCTTGTAAGTGTGCATTTTTATTTGTGTATTTCTTCTGTCTTTCTCGAGGCCTTAATTATATTATTTCTTAAACGTATATGTGCTTTGTGCATTTCTTGCAACCTTGTTTCCTGAAAATCTTCCCCCATATATTTTCTCCTAGGCTTTAATAAATTGTCAATTGGTAATATTGGTTCTCTCCCATGTACTAGGTAAAATGGTGAGAAACCTGTTCCTTCATTTTGGTGTGTACGGATCGCCCCTAATGCTATTCCCAAATAAAGATCCCAATCCATATCGTGTTCTTCTACATTTTTCGCTAGTATGTTGTATAATGTCCTATGTTGTCGCTCATTTTTGGCATTCGAAGATGGTCTGTAATATGAAGTCTTAATGTGTTTTATATTCAAATCTTTTACCAATTTCTCAAACTTTCTATTTACAAATTCTTTCCCATTGTCTGTAAGTATTATTTGTGGACACCCAAACCTTGGTATAAATTCTTGTAACAGCATATTTATAACTGAATCAGCACTCTTGTCTGGAATTGGATAAACTTCCGGCAAAGACTATATGAATCTACGATATGTAGTAGGTATACGTTTCCGATAATGTTTTTGGATGAGGACCTGAAATATCCAAACTTACTTTCTGCATTGGAAATTGAGGAATATCGGTATCTTGTAAGGGACATTTAATTATTTTCATGTTCTTAACCTACACTTTTCACATGCTTCAACATATTCATATACACTTTTAAATAAATTCGGCCAGTAATATTTACTGCTAATAGACTTAACTAACTTATCTCGTCCAAAATGACCATTATTATCATGATATGCCTTTAAAACTTCTCGTTCTAAATGTTTCGGAATATATTTTCTTAATCCCTCACCTTTTTCACTGATATAATATAATTGATTGTCTTCTTGTAGCTCTACAAATTTTCTTTTAAAACTATTTTCCCCTGTTTCTTTCAGTTTTCTTTTTATCTGTACTATTTTTGGATCTAATTCTTGTTCATCTTTCATATTAAATTGTGATAAACGTGGGTCTTCCGCTCTAGGTTCAGACTCTTGATCCGACGGTAAACTCTCAAAGTCTTCTCTATTTATTATGGCAGAATCTAATATATTTACTTGCCAGTTTCGATCGTCTATTTCTGGTTCTCCTTCATCTTCTGTGTTTCCTGATGACTGTGGATACGGGATTCTAGACAATAGATCAGCGCATGTATTATGTTTTCCTGAAACATATTCCACTTTAGCATTGTATCCCTGTAGATTCAATGCCCACGTTTGTATTTTCCTATTTTGTATTGGTGCTTCTAATATAGACTTTAATGGCATGTGATCAGTTCTAATAATGAAATTGGCGTTATGTAAGTAGTAATTTAGTTTTTGAAGAGTGTAGTGTATAGCATAAGCTTCTTTCTCAATAGTCGACCATTTCCTTTGAGACTTGCTAAGTTTATGAGACAAGAAATAGATTGGCCTTTCATTTTTAACCCCTGGTATTCCAGATTCTTTTCCTTCATATGGTTGAACCAAACACGCTCCTATAGCATTATCCGAAGCATCTGTGTATAATATTAACTGTTTATTCAAGTCTGGATGTGTCAATAGTGGTACCACTGTTAAGCTATTTTTTAAAAACCTCGAACGCTTTTTGACAGTCATCATCCCACTTAAATCTAGCGTATTTGCCCGTTAAATTAGTAATTGGTTCTGCAATCTTCGAAAACCCTGGGACAAACCGCCTATAATACCCACAGGTTCCTATAAACGCACGCACTTCCTTTATGTTAGTTGGAGTAGGTAATTCTTTAATAGCCTTTATCTTGTCTTGGTCTGGTTTAATTCCTTCTCTATTTATAATATACCCCAAATATTTTGTTTCTGTTTTAAAAACTGGCACTTACTAAGCTTCAATTTAACATCATGTATTCTTAATCTGTCAAATACTAATCTAATATGTTTTAAATGATCATCCACATCTCCTCCTGTAAATATCAGAATGTCGTCTATGTATGCTAATGCAAACTTTTGCATACCCTCTAATACCTCATTTATTAAGAGCATGTAGTGAGACGGAGCAGTTCGAACCCCGAATGGCATACGTAAGAATTCGTAAGAACCCATATGAGTACAAAAAGCACTCTTCTTTTGAGCGTCTTCCGACATCGGGATACACCAGAATCCTGACCTTGCGTCTAGCGTCGTGAAGAATGTGGAGCCATTAAGCAACCCCAAAATATCATCAATCACCGGGAGTGGGTACGCTACATTCTTAGTGATTTTGTTCAACGCCCGATAGTCACAGCAGAACCTACTCGAACCATCAGGTTTGGCCACATTACGACCGGAGATGACCATTCTGACTTTGATCTTGTTATTATCCCTGCTTTCAACATATCTTCTATTGCCTTTTCAACAACTTCCCTATTTCTTAATGGAGTTCTATATGGTTTTAAACTAATTGGTGGATGGTCTCCCGTATCTATCTCCATTGTAACTGTTTTTTTCCTACCCAATTCTAAATCACTAACTGCAAAAACGTCTTGATTTTCTTTCACCAATTTTTCTAATATTTCTCTATTCTCCGGTAGTGATTTTAATTGTGACAACAATTCTTGTTCTCTTGTCCTTTTATCAACTGTATCTATCTGAGATGGACGTTTCTTAAATGTGTGGATCAATTCATCATTTCGTCTTTTCCAGCTTCTTTTATACTTATTTCTGACATTATTTCTAATCATGGGAGTTTCTGAATAACTATTTCCCAATATGTTTTCTTTTTCTATAGTTAACATGTTATTCTCACTATACGCTACTTTAGCGATTACACAACCTCTATATAATGTAATATTTTTTCCTGTATTATTTAGGAGCATCACTGGAAAGCTGAGATGTTAATCTAGTACTATTAACCCATCGGTGACTTCTAAGCCAGGTTCCTGTATTATTTCTCTCTCTAATTCCGTTATTTTAACTGTTTGTCCAACCGAAAAGTACGGATTTTTTTTCATTTTTGCCTGTATTAAATTAACCGTTTGTGGTTTCAAATTCATGGTCGTTTTGACTCTAACTAGTGTCGACACATGCATATCCTCTTCTAAATCTACGTAAACACCTTGGAATTTTAATTTATGCAAATCAAAAAAAAGTCTCACCCCATTTTTCAATAAAAAATCTCTACCCAATATCATATTTCTATTTAAATCCTTGACCACATGGAACATATGCCTAACATTTATCCCTCCTAATTTAAAATTTATCATCGTTTGTCCAAGCACTTCTAATTTGTGTCCAGTTACCGAATGAAGATTCTCCTGAATTCTAAATATTTTACAATTTTTTAACATTCGATATAAAAATGTTTCTTTAATCACGCTAACTTGCGCTCCCGAGTCAACTAATGTTCTAACTTTATATTTCCCTATTTCTATTATACATGAGCTAGGATCAACCATATTTAGTGACAACTGTTTTATCTCAACTTGGGGAGATAACTTCTTATGTTTTTTATTTCTAAATGTCCTATTATACTCATCATTTGGGTTTTTAATACACTGATTCCTCTTTTGGATCTTACTATCTTCCCCCCTACTGCCGATCCTGTTCAGTAAGCGGGATGCCAATTTCCCTGATTTCCTGACCTTCTAAAATTTCTCTGCACTTCTCCATAATTCCCATTTGCTGATCTACTATTTGTAGTTCTATTCTGTGTACTATTCTGAGCACCTCTATTATTTTGTGTATTCGGTGGGACACGTCTGTTACCACAGAAGCGAAAAATGTGCCCACGTTGGTGGCATCCCCAACAAACCACATTTGTGTTATTTGTGTTACCCACCATGTTTCTTACAGTATTTCTCACTTGTCCTTCTCTACCTTGATTATATACGTTACTGTTTCCTTGTACCATCTGTATTTCTCCTCGTCTTCCTCTCCATCCATGTCTATACTGTCCTATTTCCATAGGTTCTTCAATTCTATCTTCCGAACTACTACCTAACTCTCGTCCTACCCTCAATCTAAACCTTCTCCTCAAGCTTTCTTCTTGTATAGCGATATCTACCGCTTGTGACAACCTTGCAGGATTCTCTCTCAATAATTTAAATTTCAGTCCATCTGACCTAATCCCATCAACAAAAATCCCCACCAACATCCGTTCCACTTCTTCAGCTCGTACATTCTGTCCCAAAAATGACTCTTCAGCTAAATTGATTAATCTATCACTGTATAGCTGTACACTTTCTGTAGTACTTTGTCTCGTTTGTCGCAACACTGAGAATGCGTGTTGTGGATCAGTAATTTCTGCGTATTTATGTGCCAGGTCGTTTTTGAATTGTTCCCAGGTTTCATCTCCTCCAGCTTCTAGTTTTCTTCTTATATGGTCTGAAACAGGACTTGTACTAGTTCTATATGCTAAATTCTTTTTATCCTCATCTGTAGCGTTCACTAGATAAGCATGTTTCTCAATAGAAATAACCCATTTCTTAAACTGGTTCGCCTGTCCATTAAATCTCTCGACATCACTGATTACACTTTGCTGTCTTAATACTGCGTCCAACTTTGATATTGCTCCACCAACTCCACTCAGTACTTGAGAAAAATCCTGGGGCTCCATCCTAAAAAATCTATAATGGAAATTACCAAGCAATATAATATACAATTATTTTCAGATAATATTATTTTAAAGTAAGTTGCAAGAAATATTCTGTTCAATTTAGTATGTTCTTAATTAATCTAAAATTAACCATTACCCAAACTTGATGAAAAAGGTTCCAATCGAGAATCTTGCTGAAAGAGGACTCTAATCGACCAACTTGAAAGGAACAGCAAAAGAAGAGCCTCTGGATTTCTCACTTCAATCGAAGTTGGTTCCTTCTAGTCGTTTTCATGCCGCTGATTGTGCTCGTCTGGACTTGAAATTACAACGATCGAGACAATACTGACTGATTGATTGCTTGATTGATTGACTGACTGATTGATCGATTGATTGACTGATCGATTGACCGATTGATTTTAAGCGTTGGCTAAAAACTCTGGACTTTACCCTCAGACAAGCAAGGTCACCTTCACTATAGTTCAAACGATAACGGTTAACAGTTCCAGCAAAACCAGATTTCACGGCAGCATATCTGGAACATCCATACGTTTCAAAAAAACGAACAGGTCAACAATGGATTGATTCAAGCCTGACGATGGCCACTCTGTTTCATCACTCGGAACATTACGTGTTATGTGGCGTTCCAACAACGGTCAGTTCAAATCAACTGAAACAAATTTGACTTGAGACAAGTTAAAGAGATTTAATGTCTTCACTCAGCTGAAGTGACTGTTGACGACCTTGATTCGAGAATTTCAGAAAGTAAAAATCGACCTTGATTCAACCTCTAACAGTCCAGTGAGCTGAGATCATGCTCATAAATTTTATCATTCTCGAGATTTCTCTGTTCCAATTGGAGCTGATCATTCGGGCGTAGACATAATTTATTTCCCGAGGTACAAGGTTACTTTATAAGTTGTAAGATGTATCTAGCGGTGACGACATCATTACATCATTTACAAATTTCAATGTAAAATAGCAATTCTTGACTTCTACAAAAGAAACAGCGTATATCAGCGATCAAGGCCCTGTATATTGGTGAGTCAGGTATATCAAAATTATCAGTCTCTATAAAACAAGATTAGCAAACCTTCTGACCTTGACTGAGATCCCCTTAACAAACACTGAGAAATCACAACAACTACCCCTGGGCGGGCTTTCAGTTGTTGCGTCTCTTATAATTTACTTGATAACTTCCATAACATCCGTGTCCAGACGCAGACAAAACAAATCTTCGCTTTAGTCAACAATCTTCGCGACGTCCCATGTTTGAGATCTTGAGGTCGACGGCACCAAAACAGCCTGTATAACAGTGTAGATGATATGATAATATTGATAAGGCTGTGTGTGTGGAAGGCTCGTGTCGATATAGTGGACAAGTCTCGTCTGTTCTATAAACATTCGTTTATTAGTTGAAATCATACATCTTCTAACTGATGATGGTAAACACGGACATCTTTACTGTTCTCCTAGTTGAATCCCAAGTCCCCAGTGACGTGTGTGCAACCCCTGGATACGTCTACCCATTCGTGCATACACGTTCACTAACTATGATTTCCCACTAGTTAATGAATGCGCAGCATTCATTAACTCTCCACTCCTAAGCTAACTCCCTTTACTGTTATATCTGTGGGTGTTGATTGATCGTATGTATCCCATTTGATCTTGCAGGTGCGCATGCTACAGGCCTTAGGTCTCAAATCCACCCTCATCACTGACGGCTCTTCGCCCATCAACCTCTTCACGACTGCGTCTGGTTTGATCGGAGGTTTCCATCCTTCCAGTCACCGCATAGGAGCTTCTGAAACTGCTTGAAGATTTTGAAGCTTAAACCAAACGGTCTGTGCTGGCAAATATTGCGTGGAAATGTGTGAACAAGGCAGAAAATAAAGGAATTGAGAACAGGAATGTTAAAACGGAAATATGTGCAGTATCTTGATTGATTTGCTGAATGTAAGACTATCTCATTGCACTTGAAATTATCTGTAAGATGTTCAGATCTCCTTATTTAGGTCACACCAGGAGAAGAGAAACCTAATATGTATAAAGGTATACAAAAACATGTATGCTGTCAGTATTCTGTGAGTCTTTTATTGGTAGGGTGTGTCTCTCATTGTAAAACATGGTCATCATCATCATCATCAAGTGCCCTGCCAGCTGGCAGTAGGGGTTCATGGCTGTCCACTAGATCTCGGTGTCCTTGGTTTTCTGGATCAACTCTGCTGCTGATATTCCTCCATGTCACTGTCTCAATCCATCCAGCATCATTTCTCTTGGTCTGCCTCTCTTCCCCTTGATCTTTCCACATGGTCAGTAAAAATAAACATTGTAATGTCTCTATCCATGGCTGAAGATTTTAGCGCCATATCGATGTCCGCTGAGCTTATTAGTACTAAAGCCTTTGATTGTTTTCATTATGGACTGTTTTTAATATTTACAGTAAATGTTTGCAATGTGGTACATGATTAGACTGTGAAATGATTATATGTTCAATTGTTGTTACTGTTGCTGCGATTTTACTCATCTTTACAAGTTATTTTTTTTTTATATATGTATGTGAATCAAGTATTACTTTGGCTTTTAATTTAGTCATTGTATGCTTGTGTAAGATTGATAATTTCACAGCTATTGATTGCTAGGCATTGTTTTTCATTAAATTAATTCCACAAGTTGATGCTAATGTTGACACTGGTATCTAAATGTGCATGTCTTGCTGAAAAGATTACTAATCAATGCTTCACACTATACAGTATTTGTTTGTTATATCTTTACAATATAATGGTTTGTTCTCCGTCTTAACAATATAATTGTTTGTTCTCTGACTTTATAATATAATTGTTTGTTCTCTATCATAACAATATAATTGTTTGTTCTGTCTGTCTTAACAATGTAATTATTTATTATGTTAGTCTTAACAATATAATTGTGTGTTCTGTCTGTTTGTTTGTTCTATATTCACAAAATGAACTAATGAGAACAACAGCAATTTTATTCACACTTCAGCATGTGCAATGATCCTGAACTCTCATACAAGATCATCATCATCATGTGCCCTGCCACCTGGCATGGTTATTCATGCAGCCTCAGATCTAGGTCACTGAGGTTCAAGATCAACCACATTGATGATAGTCCTCTACGCCAGCATCCGTCCACCCAGCATCATTCTCTTGGTCTGCCTCTGCAACTGTTACCACTGATTTTGTCAGTGTCTTCCAATGCCTCTTCTCATCACATGACCAAAGAACATCATTTGTCTCATCCTTATATTTGTGTATAATGTGCTAACATTAGCTTTTTCCAGGCACTCGTCAGTTGCTCTGGCAGTACAAAGTAGTCAACCTGCTTCTCAGAAACCACATCTGGGTTGCTTCCAATCTCTACCTAATTTGATCGTTAATGTTCCATGATTCACTGCCATACAACAGAACAGGCTCTATGTAACATTTCAGCACTCTCCGAAATTCAGAGCTAGTGACTTATTGTACATGACACTTTTCATTGTCTGAAATTCACCCTTTGCTTGGTCTAATCTTACACACAACACCAAAATCAAACAAGTCATGTCACACAACAACAAAAAGAAAGAAGTCATGTCACATAACAACAAAAACTTCATGTCACATAACAACAAAAACAAGTCATGTTAACAACAAAACAAACAAGTCATGACACACAACAACAAAATAAGTCATGTCACACACAACAACAAAAACAAGTCATGTCAACAACAAAACACAAACAAGTCATGTTACACAACAACAAAATAAGTCATGTCACACACACATAAATACAAAAGTCATGTTACACAACAACAATAAAACAAGTCCTGTCACACACAACAACAAAAACAATTCATGTCACACACAACAACAAAAAATAAGTCCTGTCACACCGAACAACAAAAAACAAGTCATATCACACCAAACAAAACAAAAGCCAGGTCACACACAAGTCATGTCACACACATCGACAAAAAACAAGTCATGTCACACACAACAACAAAAAACAAGTCCTGTCACACACAACAAAAAACAAGTCATGTCACACACAACAACAAAAAATAAGTCCTGTCACACACAACAACAAAAACAAGTCTGGTCACACACAACAACAACAAAAAAGTCATATCACACCAAACAAAACAAAAGCCAGGTCACACACAACAAGTCATGTCACACACATCGACAAAAAACAAGTCATGTCACACAACAATAAAAAAACAAGTCCTGTCACACACAACACCAAACAAGTCATGTCACACACAACAACAAAAAACAAGTCATATCACACACACACAAAACAAGTCCGGTCACACACAACAATAAGAAACAAGTCCTGTCACACACAACAACAAACAACAAGTCATGTCACACACAAAAAAAGAAAAAAAAGTCATGTCACACAACACAACAACGATAAAAAAAAACAAGCCCTGTCACACACACAACAAAAAAGTCATGTCACACAACAACAACAAAAACAAGTCATGTCACACCCAAAAGCAAAAAAAAAGCCATGTCACACACACACACACAAAACAAGCCATGTCATACAGAAAAATAAAACATGTCACACACACACAAAAAGTCATTCACACAGAACAACAAAAAAGTCATGTCACACAACAACAACAAAAAACAAGTCCTGTCACACACACACACAAAAAAAAAGTCATGTCACACAACAACAAAGTACAAACAAGTCTTGCAGCAGGACCCAGCCATGAGTATGTGGAGTGCTAGGACCGTCACACCTTTCTGCTCTGAGTGCCCGCTGGAGGAATAGGTGGTCACCGTCACATAATGAGTGGTGAGCCCGGGTATCAAACCCTAGTCCGACCTTGCTCTAGCCACTCTCAGTGCCAATTCCTAACTGTTCGGCCAGTGCACCCACTGTTATGACTTCTACCAGATAACAGCGTTATAGTATATGCCTCAATTCTTATTGGGAATATGATGCTAGACCCATATTTTTAGAACAATTGCCACAATGACAATAACTATGAGATCATACAGTGCCATAGTTATGAGGGGCTTCACATGAATCTTTAAATGTTTTTTGTGTGGTGAATTTATTCTGGAAATAAAATAGTAAAGAACAAATGTATCATTTTTCAATGTAGTGACCACTGCGTTAAATGCAAGTCCTCCAGCGCTGATAAAGTGCTTGTATTTCTGTAGACAAAAATTCTCTGGGGTCACTACTCTGTGTGCATGGCCTGGTTGTGAACAGTCTGTCACAGAGGTCACGCCGTTTTGAAACTTCCTACTCCACTCATACACTTGCTGGACTGACAGGCATGCATCATCATACTAGGAATTCATTCGCCGATGAATTTCTATAGGTTTCAGCCCTTCACTAATCAAAAAATGGATAAGAGAATGCTGCTCCTCTTTGGTGCATGTCAAATGTAGGGCAGTGCATCTTTAAACAGTCCTTATGACGTCACCATGTTCATCTGCACTCTGATGTCACAAGCTTAAACACTCATGACATCCTTAACAATATTGACAGGTTACAAGACAATGGCGTGTGGGTATTGTAATTTCTATCACACTTTTAAGGTTTTCATTTGAAGCCACCTCGTATCTTCATAGGTAGGTAGGTAAGCATGTAAATATGTTGATGCAGTGATGGACACAGTGCCTAAACAGGAAAGACAAGCTTGTAACGTGTAACTAAAAAAGTCGGAACCATAAATCCACATGAGTCCTGCAGGTCTGTAAGCTGAAATATGCAAGTTGGCAATGAGAGATGTGCATCCTGCAAAGGGTGACGTTAACTCAAGAATCATCATCCTGATGTGTTATGCTGGGCAGCACAGGTGATCATATACCCCCACAAACATGTCCTTGGTGTTCTTGATAAGTCTGACCATTGTCTTCCATGCCACTCTGCCAATCCATCTAGCATTTTCTTCCCTTGTCTCTAACCCTCGTTGATCTCTCTGTTTGTCATATCCTTCTGCAAACCCTCTTGTGTTTTCTAAAGTTCATCTTAGGAAAGATGAGTTAACTTAAGGAAGACAAGAGCTTGTGCGGGTTTCCAAAGTGCATCCTGTGAAAGATGAGGTTCAGGAATACAAGAGCTTGTGCAAGTTTCCAGAAGTGCTTCTTGTGAAAGATGAGGTTCACTTCAGGAATACGAGAGCTTGTGCGGGTTTCCAGAAGTGCTTCTTGTGAAAGATGAGGTTTACTTCAGGAGTACAAGAGCTTGTGCAGGTTTCCAGAAGTGCATCTTGTGATAGATGAGGTTCATTTCAGGAAGACACAAGCTCATGCAGGCTTACAATGAGATGGCTGCATCTTGCGAAAGGTCAGGTTAACTCTCACACCCAGAGCTCGTGTTCGGCGAGGCAGGGAGTGATACCAGAATGAGTTGGTGGGGTGTTTCATCAACAACAGCATACCATGCTCTAGTATGAGTGACACTGGAGCAATCTTACGTTTGCAGTCCTTCCCCCGACTGTCCTGGTGTCTGAAAACAAAGTCTCTAGGCTGACCCAGACTTAATGATGCAATTGGATAACCTGGAGATAGATCTCTTTCATCGTCTTTATGTTCTCCCATGTAATCATGGCCATCTTTGTACCTGCCAACCAAATACATATCATCAGTACGAAGGGCTAACCACGATAATCAAGTGTTTTTGTATCATGAAAGACAAACACTAGATTGCACGATTTATTGCCTGGCATATTTCGCTGCATCTCGCCTGATACATAATGCAAAAATCACACGACATAGTCGCGGTTCCACCTTCATGCTCCATTCCTGTGCCAGTAAATATTACACAAAATGCTCCTCACTGCCCCATGTGAAAAGTAGAACAGACATGAGTCTCAACAAACCAACAGCCTGCACAGGTATACTATTTATTTGGCCGCTACCAGAATGCCAACAAAAAGGTCCACCATGAAAAATACAGTTCATCGTCGATGGAAGCGGCAGTCACTAGAAAACCAGCAGCCACACATTACCGCATAAGGCATTCCCAGTTAGTTCAGCAACCGGCTGGCTGCCATTTGTCTGAAAATGCAGTTCCTGATATAAACAACCGCGGACAAATGTAAAAGCATTCTACACGAAATCCACAGCTTACAGTGTCGCTCCACACACTTAGCTCAGTAGTTGGGTGACGGAATGATGATCACCATAAACATGAAATAATATCCATAAATAAATGTTACCAAGTCACCTTAAACATCAACATGCCGAAAGGATATGATCACACAACATAAACTATGGCAATGAAATCAATCCTTCAACTTAACAAACTAAGAAAACCTACCCACAACAGAATATTACAGTGCGTGTGCATTCTGGTACCTAGACAGTGTTGGGCTTGAGGTCTGACGATTCACATGACATGACACGACACAACATAACACAACACAACTCGACAGCAGTGATGGCAGTGATTTATATTTTTTGCACTCGCTCGCTTTGAACTCAAGCGTAGTCCAAACACACTACTTCTAGTAGTAATGGACTGAATTTTGTGTGTGGATTAGCTTTCTCTTTTATCAGTGTCCCTTGCCATCAGATGAACCCACTCCGACTTCAGAGGTACTCGTAATTTATGTCCATTGTTCATTATAATTGATTAACTATAATTGTTCACTATATATGTGTGTGCGTGTGGGAGCGAGAGAGAGAGAGAGAAAGAGAGAGAGAGAGAGAGAAAGTGGGTGTCAGTGAGAGGGAGAGAGTGAATGCGTGTGTGCGCACGTGCATGCGTGTGTGTGGAGAGAGTGATTGAGCGAGAAATGGTGGGGGAATGTGTCAGTGCATGCATTCGTACGTGTATGTGTGAGAGTGAGTGAGGGAGTGTATGCGTGCGTGCATGCGTTCATGTGCATGCATTCATGTGTATGTGTATGTGTGAGAGAGTGTGATTGAGAGAGTGAGTGTGTGTGTGTGTGTGAAGGATTGTGTGTTAGAGAGTGAGACAGTGGGAGAGTTGATGTGTTAGTGTGTGTGTGTGAGCGTGCGCATGCGCGTGAGTGTGTGTATATGAAAGAATACAGAGAGAGAGAGAGCTGAGCAGATGCATGTCATGTAACACGCATGTTATGTAACACGCGAATCCATATGTTTGTGTATTCTCATCTGTCATATTATCAGTTAAATACCATTTGATTTTATCATGCATAATATAAACTCATGTTCATTACTGTAGTTTGAGTCAGTGAGTGTGAGTGAGCGGGAGAGTGAATGAGTGAGCAGGAAAGTGAATGAGTGAACGGGAAAGTGAATGAGTGAGCGGGAGAGTGAATGAGTGAGCGTGAGAGTGAATGAGTGAGCGTGAGAGTGAATGAGCGGGAGAGTGAATGCGTGAGAGTGAATGAATGAGCGGAAGAGTGAATGTGTGAGCGTGAGAGTGAATGTGTGTGTGTGTGTGAGAGAGAGAGAGAGAGAGAGAGAGAGAGAGAGAGAGAGAGAGAGAGAGAGAGAGAGAGAGCATCACTATTTTTACGTCACATACATTTTATGTACACATTTTTCTCCATGTTTAACATTTTTATGAGACTGCTCATGACAAGTGTCAGTGCATGTGTGTGAGTAAAGTGTGGGAGTTTGTTCATACTAGTTTCAATACTAACGAGAGACATTTTGTATGTGTCTAGATGTGAGGAAGTGTGAGTGTATGTGGAGGATGTGTGTGAGTGTGGGGATATGTGTGGGTGGGGGGTGTGTGGGTGGGGGTATGCATTTGGATGGGTTGGGGTGTGTGGGTTTTGGTGGGTAGTGGTATTTGTGGGTGTTGGTGGGATGTGTGGATGGATGTGTGGGGGTGAAAGTAGGGGTGTTGGAATGGGTGTGGGGGATGTGTGTATGGGTGGAGGATATGTGTATGGGACGGATGCAGGGGATGTGTGTTTATGTGTGTTTATGTGGGTGGAGATGTGTGGATGGTTTGAGGAAGTATGTGTGGGAGGCGGGGTTGTGTGGGTAGGGGATTGTGTTGGGTGGATTTGGGATGGAAGGGTCGGGTGGGGAGAAGTGTATGGTGTGTGGGTTTGAGATATGTGTGCGGTGTGTTGGTGGGGGATGTGTAAATGATGTGTGGGTGGAGGGTATGTTTGTGGTGGTATGGGTGGAGGATAATGTGTGGTGTGGGGGATGTGTGTGATGGGAGCGGGAAATGTGCGTATGGGTGGGTATATGTGTGGGTGAGCAGGGGATTGTGGTGGTTGGGGGAAGTATGTGGGGGAGTGTGGGTGGGAGATGTGGGTGGGGGTGTGTGAGTGGCTTAGGGATGTGTAGGTGGGTGAGGGAGTTGTATGTGTCGGGGTGGGATGTGTGAGTGGGTGGAGGATGTGTGTGGGGGTAGGGGTATTGTGATCGAGAGATGTTTGGTTGGGAGTGGGTGGGTGGGGGTGTGTGGGTGCGTAGTGGAGGATGTATGCGTGAGTGAGTGTGTGTTGGTGGACGGGTAGGGAATGCGTGTGTGGGTGGGGAGAGGTGTGTGGTGTGTTGGTTGGTGATATTGTGTGGGTGAGGTATGTGGGTGGGGGATTTTTGTGGTGTGTGAGTGGGGGTATGTGGGGTGGATGGGTAAGGGTATCCGTGTGGGTGTGGGTGGGAATATTACGTGGTATCTGGGTGGGGCATATGTGTGTGGTGTGTAAGTGGGGATGTGTTGGTGAGGGATATGTGTGTGTGTGGTGCGTGGGTTGGAAATAGTGCGTGGTAGGGGGTGTTTGTGATGTGCGGGTGGGGGATTGTGTGGTGGGGGATTAGGTTAAGGCATGTGTGGGTGGGTGGAAGTTGTATGTGTGGGTGGTGGGGGATGTATGGGTGGTTAGGGAGATGTGTGGGGGGGGGGGGGGGGGGTAGGGACATGTCAGTTGGTGGGGATGTGTGTGTATGGTTTGGGGATGTGTGAGTGGATGTGCGATGTGTGGGTTGGTGGGGGATTGTGTGGGTGGGTGGGGAATATGTTGTCGATGGAGATGTGGCTGGGGGATGGGTGGTTTGAGGTGTGGGTGGGGAGAGGATGTGTGGGGTAGGATGTGTATGTGGATGGGCGTGGGATGTGTGGGTTGGTGGGGGAATGTTTGTGGGTGGCGAGTGTGTTTTGGTTAGGGGGATCAGGTGAGGGCAGTGTGTGTGGGTGGGGGATGTGCGGGAGGGGGATGGGTCGGTTGGTGGGGTATGTATGTGTCCCTTGGTGTGCGTGTGTGTCGGTAGGTGGGGGTGTGTATGTGTCCCTTGGTGCGCGTGTGTGTGGGTAGGTGGGGGTGTGTGTGGATGGGGTGATGTATGGATAGGTGGGAGATGGGCCTCATAACATGGTAATTAGCCTTGTTTATGTTTACAACATTCATTTCACAATGTTTATTTTTCTTCCTATGGAAATGTATAATGCTCTTGATGAACGAAAGACGAGTGATTGGAAGGGCCGAATGTAAGACGGGTCTGCGCGCCCAATTTGTGACCCTAATAAAGTTGATTTGATTTGATTTGTCCTCAAATCAAGGACAAGAAGTCAACATTTTAGTCCAATTGTCTGGTGTAGGAGTTGAACCCCTTACCTCAGCATCAACACACTGAATGTTTAAGAATGCATGTTCTTATCCATTTGGCCATGCTGACCTCAATTTCCTAATATTTAGCTAACAGGTTTTTGTTGTTGCACAACGGTAATATAAATCTTCAACAGCGTATGATCGTTGTGATGTCTAATAAGTGTATGCCTAGCAACAGTTGAAGCTGCTGGGTCTGTTTGAATGTGCTGCACTTGTGAAATTTCAATATTAGTCTCCCCTTGGTTACATGCTGCTAAACTCTCTGGCACCAAATAAGTTAAATGATTGGCTTATTTAAGTGGGTGTGTTAATGAATGGCTAGGAAATTAGACTAACAATGGCATGAATGTGGTCAGAAGATAGTTTGATGGCTGTACTCGGTAACTGCTACGCTAGGAAAAGACAAGCCACTTATTCCCCCATGCATCCGGGCCTACAAAATTGTGATGGACCTAGTTTAGTTTGTTTTTTTTAATTTGCGCTCGCTCACTTTGATCTCAAGCATAGTTCATACATGACTACTACTTCTAGTGTACTGGACTGACGTTTGCACGTGGATTAACTTTCCTTATGACCGGTGTCCCTCGCCATCAGGCGAACCCACAGGGACTTCAGAGGTACTTGTAATTTACATCCCCAAGTCAAGGACGAAAAGTCAACATTTTAGTCCATCTGACTGGTGTAGGGGTTGAATCCAATATCACAGCATCAGCACACCAGATGTTCAAGAACGAATGCTCTTATCCATTCAGCAGTGCTGACCACCACAGACCTAGTACTTGACATACCTAGAGCAGGTTTCTGATATGGGACCTATTTTTCTCACTCGTGTGTTATCAGGGACCCCAAATGGGAAGTACAGAATAGTAACATAGTAGACCTGCTGCAGGTGTCCTAACAGGCAACTCAAGATCATTGCTCTGAGACTAGCTATCTGACAACACAGATAAAAATAAGCCAAATACATTCATAATGTCCCATGCCGATAAGCATGGATGGTCACGTTTGGCCATCTCAAACTATCACCACAGTCATGGATCAGCTCTGTGTTTTTGTTTCAATTATGCCATGTGGCAGAGCCATCTAGATATTTACCTCTCTGCCTTCCCCTTGTTCTTTTTCCCTTAATCTTGCCAGTTGTCACCAAGTTCTCCAGTTTATTCCTTCTCATAATGTGCCATTTGAGTTCTAAGAATATCTTGGATAAAGAACAGAACAAATGTATCCATACTTCAAGAGCTGAATAATGAAGAAGGCTGGCTATTAAAGATGATGAAACATAGAAAATTGAAATACTTCGGTTATCTGAAACGTCATGAAAGTTTGGAGAGAGCAATAATGGAGGGTATATGCCTGGGAAGAGAGGAAAGAGGAAGGCCAAAGAGAAGATGGGTGCAGGATGTGGCAGATGATCTCCAGATGGGTGTATCAGACGTGGGACATCTTGCTTATGATCGAGAGGTTTTCCTGAAGGTTGTTATGGGAGCGAGATTCTGCAAAGGACATGCTATAGAATGAAATGAATGAACACGCCATTTGAACAACCTGCTGTACCATTACATGCCACCAAAAGAAAAGAATGATCAAATCAGTCAGACAGCCACCAGTACCTGCTCAAGAAAACTACCACGTTATGGACAGACCAGAACAAGTCATTTTTCTGCACCTCACAATACGACACAATAGATTACGCAACCACGTATATACAAAATTCAAGATTGGTAAATCAGCCATGTGCACATATGGATTGGCGTCGCAGACAGCAAATCACATACTCCAAGACTGACCAAAATATAACATATCTACGCAAACCTTCTGGCTTAGAGAAACAACAGTGGAAGATAAACTCTACGGACCACTGAGTAAACTAACAAAAACAGTGAAGTTCATACACGAGACAGCATTGCAGGTATAAACACATTTCAATGGAACATAAAAAGAAGAAGAACATCCGGGGGATTCATCTTGACTGTCTACGTCTAATTTCTCTAATCAGTTTACGGGTTTCAGTTGTTCTTGTAGGACTAGCTCATTAGTCTTTCTGTCTGCCCATGTTATTCGTTGCATTTTCCTCAGAAACCACATTTCCACTGCCATTAGATGTTTTTCAGCTTGTCTGCTCATTTGTCCACGTCTCACATCCATACAAATACAACCAACCATAAACTGGACTACAAAGGGCTTAGGTACGAGTGGTTGTGATCCTATACTCCACAAGAAGTCTCAACAGCAAAAGAAGAAAAACAACAGATTTAATTCAGTCACTTTACCTGTTGATCAAAACAAAGTTAAACTGGTAGCCTGTGGCTGCAGAAACCTGGTCCCGAATCTTCATTAAAAGTGGAGTCCATGGCCGTGCAGGAATTGTGTTGCCAGAGAAGGAGTATGTCAGACCTGTGTTGCCATGTGCCACCTGTGGACAAACATTTACACTTAGATTATATTCAGGAAAGTAAATCGCTTTGCATCCATCCCTGGTCAAAGTGAAAATCTATAATCTGACCAGAAACTAGATCTCTTTGCATCTATCTTTGGCCAAAGTTCACATTTAAAACTGTTGAGAAATGAAAATAAAATACAGCACACTGATTAATCTAATGTAAAGATGTTTATTACAGTATGGATCAGAAAAGTGGCAAGTCTCCAAAATACCACATCAAAGCTCCAGATATTTATCAACATGTGTCTCTTTGATATTCAAAACAACATATCCCCACTGTGAAGTTAAACAAAGATGCAATAAACGAAGGTTGGACAATTTGTTGCCTGACATACTTTACTGTATCTAGTGGGCTGCATACTGCAGTGCTATAAAGGGTGTATTTTTAATGACTGTGCAGTGTTTGAAAAAACTGCCGGTCCAAGTTTTGTATTTACCTGCTATGTTGCATGAACTTTACAGAGGGTGAATACAAAACTTGGACCGGCAATATTTTCAAACACACTGCACAGTCATTAAAAATACACCCTATACATCATATAAAGTTAATAAATGAATTATACTTTGGTTCGAAATACTTAACACAGTCACTTATCCTGTTTGAATGTGGAGCATTTGTTATCCCCACCGTAATCACAAATTCACAATAAATTCTTTCTGCCTACAGAAGATCGGGTAGAAACACCCAATTGCTAATACCTCTGCATATTTGAGCAATCATTTATTGTTCATAAAATGCAATATATAAAATGCCTTTGCCTTTTTAACTTTATGGCTGCAATTTAGCAGTTGTTGAAAGATGGCTTCGCTTTGCATTTTACGGCCTGTGGACTGTACAGGGTTCCGAAAGACTGATTAACTCTTTTCCACTCATACTAGTATGTTTGTTTACTCAATTATTTTTTTTTTTGGCGCTCGCTCGCTTTGAACTGAAGCGTAGTCCATACATACTTCTAGTCGTGCTAGATTGAATTTTGCATGTAGATTAGCTTTCCCTATTAACAGTGTCTCCCGCCATCAGGCAAACCCCTCTGACTTCAGAGGTACTTGTAATTTATGTCCCCAGGTCAAGGACGATAGGTCAACATGTTAGTCCAACTGTCCAGTGTAGGGGTTGAACTCCTTACCTTGGCATCAGTACACCGGATGTTTAAGAACACGTGTTCTTATCCATTCAGCCATGCTGACCTATGGTTACTCAATTTGGTCATTGTCCTTCTGTTCTACCTATGCAAGTTGCTTTGGCACTCACACTGGAATAAATAAATGCAGTTTGATTTGGTATACAATGCCAATAATTCTTTCACAGATGGAGTGGGTATTGGGGTAGTTTTATATCTAATGACTGGTTCATCTCATTCCATCATACCTTCCAAAGGTTAGTTGGATATTTCGAACTAGTGAGTGGATATATATTAATTATAAAGACACACCTGAGATAAATGATGAAACTTTCAACAAATAAACCTGTGAACTATCAAACATATAATATATATATAGATATAATTTCTTCACTCAATCAAAACTTTCTTCCTTTCTGTTCAACACCATGTCTAACCTGCTTTCTGGGAATCTGTATTCGCTTTCCAAACAATTTTACTGTGGCCAGGTCACCTTCGTTGTAGACAAATTCTGTTTCACACAACCTCAATAAATTATCTGCATCTTCCTGACCGTACAACTGTGTAAACTGCAAACACAGATCGTCCCTTGCTATATCTACCCACTGATAATCGCGCCCAACGTTCAGAAAACCTTCTGTCGACCTCGCAACAACTTGCTCTTGTGGTACGTCAGTACTTTGTTGTTGTGGAAGTGAAATGTCATCTTTCATATCATCTTCTTCACGCGTCTTTTTAACATCATCAACAATAAAACGTTTAGCGGATACTACTTGAACTACTTCTCGAATGTTCTGTCTTTTTCTATGAACCGTCAACTTGGACATGTTGTTGCCAGAAGAACAACAAAAATGTCAAATAAATATCTGCCGTGTCTACAAGATCTCTCCTATAATAATTAACAAATTTAGCGGATAGTACTTCTTTAAAATTTAATTTAAATTTAAATTAAATGTTCTTCTGTCTTTCTCTTTTTGAGCTTTTCTCTTGTCTGAACTGTCATCTTGAACAATACATTACGAGGAGAACACATACGTGCTGTGTCTACAAGATCTAGAATAAAACGTTTAGCGGATACTACTTCTCCAATGTTCTTCTGTCTCTTTCTCTGAATTGTCAACTTGGACATTGCTTTACTGTAGCGAGAACAACAACTATGTGCCGTGTCTACAAGGTCTCCCGCCGGACAGCCATCTTCTGTCTTGTGTCGTCTGCTGTCTGCTGGGTTCAAATGTCCGACAAGAAACGGATAAACGGCACTCTTCCGAATTCCGGTTATACATCCTCTAGGTATGAATAGACACTTCCATAATTTAAATTTGTATATGTCGACGAAGAGCTCCATTGCCATTTCTTGCAAAGGTAACTAGGTAACATCGGAGAAGCACCGCAACAACGAGTGAAAGAGTGTGACGCTTGTGTCTTCTACTGTACACATTTGTGTTCACTAACACCGAATTCTCAGTTGTTGGAGCTTAATATCTTTAATCTTTAAGTAAGGCTTGTGGTAGTTTACAAGTGAACCAGTTATTAAATGTCTAAATCCATCCATCCATCATGTGCCATGCCGGTAAGCGTGGGCGGTCATGTTCTGCCATCTCACTCGATCAACAGAGTCGTGGATCAGTTCCGTGTTTCTGTCTCGACCATGCCACAAGGCCAAGCCATCCAGATACTTGTTTCTAGGTCTTCCCCTTGGTCTGTTCCCCTCGATCTTACCAGTTGTCACCAAGTTCTCCAAATCATTTCTTCTCATAACATGCCCAAAAAATTGTGACTGTCTACGTCTAATGTCTCTGATCAGTTTACGATCTTCATTTGTTTCTTGAAGGACTTCTTCATTGGTCTTTCTGGCTGTCCATGGTATTCTTTGCATTTTCCTCAGAAACCACATTTCTACAGCCATCAGATGTTTTTCAGCCTGGCTGCTCATTGTCCAAGCTTCACATCCATATAAAAGTACAGGTTCTATGTAGCATCTCAACACTCTTTTTCTCGTTTCAATTGACATCTTTTTATTGGTCAGTATGTTTTTCATCTTGCTAAAGGCTACTTTTGCCATGGCGATTCTTGTTCTAATCTCTTCAAGGCATCTCCCATCAGATGTTATTACTGTTCCGAGATAATTGTACCTATTCACTTGTTGAAGAATATTCCCATTTACTTGTATATTACACTGTGGTATTTCGTTCTTCCTAGTGACGACCATAATCTGTGTCTTTTTACAATTTAATTCTAACCCTTGTTGTTCACTGTGTGTAACAACCGCATCTACTAAATTTTGCAGGTCCTGTTCATTGTCTGCAATCAAGACTGTATCATCTGCATATCTAATGTTATTGATGCATCGTCCCCCAATGTTGATTCCTTCCATATTTTCAATATTTCTGAAAATATTTTCACTGTACAGGGAAAACAGATCTGGAGACATTACACATCCCTGTCTCACACCTCTCTTAATAGGCTGATATTGGCTTACTTCATTATCAACTCTTATGGCAGCTTGTTGTTTCCAATATATGTTTTTTACAAGTCTAAGGTCTTTCCCATCAATTTGTAGATCTTCAAGCATCCTTATCATGTTGACATGTCTCACTTTATCAAAAGCCTTTGTGTAGTCAATAAAGCAAAGGTGTAGATCTTTGTTTACTTCTATAGAACGTTCGATTACGGTTCTCAGTATATACACAGCATTTACTGTACCCTTGCCTACTACAAACCCACATTGTTCTTCTCCTATTTCAGGTTGTATTTTCCTCCTAACTCTTTGCATGATAATTCTTAGCAAAATCTTCGTGATGTGACTCATTATACTAATTGTTCGATGTTGATCACATTCCAAGGCTCCTGATTTCTTTGGGATTGCAATAAATACAGAATTACATAACTCATGAGGTATATTTCCAGTATCATATATTGTATTAAGCAGACTGGTAACTTTATCTATTCCATATTCTTCTAAAGCATTAATCATTTCTGTTGTGACGCTGCTTGGACCGGGGGCCTTGCCAGATTTCATATGATTAAGAGCATTCTGAACCTCCATCTTCAAAATTGCTGGCCCTTCATTGTTATTTTGAACAATATATTGTTCGTCTCTGTTATCGTCATAAAGGTTTTTCACGTAATCTGACCATACATGTAAAATCTGATCTTTTTCTATTATGACTCTTCCATCTTTTGTCTTTAGGCAGCCTGCTGATGTACGTGTTCTTTGATTAGTAATCTCCTGAATTCTTTTGTGCATTAGTTTCGCATTTTTACTGTTGTGTTGTTTTTCAATTTCTCTGCAATTTTTCTCAAGCCATGTTTCTTTAGCCTCCTTACATAAGGTTCTGACTTTTCTGTGAATTTCTTCATATTTGGCAGGATTATTTTTGTTCTGTCTTCTTGTTTCCATTAGTTGTAAAATTTCTTCAGTCATCCATGTCTTACGGCCCACTTTCTTTACTTTTGGAATAGTTTTTTCTGCTGCACAACTGATTGAATTCTTCGGCATTTCCCATTGATCATCTACATCTTGAAATAGGATCTCTAGATCAGACAATAAATCAAGTTTGTTCTTTACTTCTATGTTAAAATTATCTTGTATTTCTTTGTCAGTTTTCAATTTGCACAAGTCATATTTAGGGTTTCCTGCTGTATACTTGACTTTCTTTAACTTTACCCTCAATGTGCCATTAATTAATCTGTGATCACTGTAACAGTCTGCATTTGGAACTGTTTTTACAACTGTTAATGCATTTCGAAAGCTTTTGCTTATCAGGATGTAATCTATCTGGTTTTTAATCCTGCTGTCTGGACTCCTCCATGTCTATAATCTTCTAGGATGTTGTTTAAACCAGGTGTTTCCTACAACCATTTCTTGTTCTTTTGCCCATTCTACAAGTCTGTATCCTCTTTCATTTCTTTCTCCCAAACCATGGTTGCCTACACTGCATCCATCGCCTTGCTTTCCTATTTTTGCGTTGAAATCACCCATTATGATATTTATTTCTGATTTTTTACAGTTCTTCAAAGCAGACTCCATGTCATTATAAAATTCCTCTATACTTTCTTCACTGCTTTCACTTGTTGGGGCATATACTTGAATTACATTTATTTTAAAAGGTCTTCCATTTAATTTTACTAATAGAACTCTGTCTGACACAGCCCAATATCCTTTGACAGAATTGTCTAATGTCTAAAAATCTAATGTCTAATGTCAGAAATGTCTGGAAAAAAGGGAGAGTTTATAGCTGAGAGTTTATAGCTTATAGCTTATATAGTTTATAGAGTTTATACACATAGCTGAAGTATGAATAAACGGATACTTTATACATAGCTGGAGTATGAGTAAAGGGATACTTTATACATAGCTGAAGTATGAGTAAAGGGATACTTTACACATAGTTGAAGTATGAGTAAAGGGATACTTTACACATAGTTGAAGTATGGCTGTTTAAATATCAAGAATAATTTTCCAGATTGGTATCCCCAATACAAATAATTGTGTCCCCAGGCGTGTTCAAGAATTGTTAACTTGCGTTTCTGTACACTTACTTACTGTTTACAGGCATCCATCTTTGTTTACATTACCGACCTACTATTTATGTCCTGATCATTCCGGTCCAAGCTGACAGTAATATGCGTCGCCTCAGAGAGACTTGATTAGGCAATTAAAACATCAGGCTTTCGACTGACTGGCCTGATGAATTAACAAATAAACAAGGACATGCTACTCATATAAAGTGCAGGAAAACCTGGTATATGTGAAGCAGGTTGAAAAGAGAGAGGAGAGAGATAGATAATGAAGCTAGTGTGAGAGACAGAGATATGAGAAATATGTGTTGAAAGAATAAAAAAGTGATAACTTTTATATAGTATAAATAAGATAATAAAAGTGACAAAAATGAAATAACTTCGATAAACAGATATTTAAAACATCAGTTCATAATCATAGTTCCTAATATTTGTTTATTAAAAAGTCGCTTTCACCCAATTAATTCCTGAAGAATAAAAAAAAAATAGTGTCCGGCAGGGAATCGAACCCACAGCTCCCGCTTATCAGGCGTAGCCACTTATATCTGTGCTACTGAGGATACGATTTTGAATCAACAAAAATATATAACATGGCCACGCTCATGTCCCGATGACGTCACATACGTTAAGTCATGTGACTAGGCAAATCAAGTGACCAGCCGGGAAAGTTCCGCTATGAATAAAGGGATAATGTATTAATAGCCGGGGTATGAATAGTCACCTCGAAGAAAAAAAAATTAGTATCATTCACCTGCCTCAATAAATTACAATACTACTAACTAGTATTAGTAGCGAGCCCTATCATCAATTTAATTTTGAGTATTTACAAATGAGACCGCGACAGCAGATAGGCCTTGAAATTCAAAATCTAATGGTACCTCAATGATGCCTGTATGTCACTTATAAGTGAAGATATTCACAATTTTGTGAAGGTGAGACGAGTTGCGATTTTTCATGCTATTCACCCGTAAGTGTAGCTCTCCAATGTGTCCGATTACCTCCACAAGCAGGTATGCGTGCGAGATTGTCTCAAACGGTCGTATGAAAACTGACTTCAAAAATATGTTCCGTCATGTTAAATGATTACAAAATAGTACAAGTATACAAATAAATTATTAATAATCTTTAAACTTGTGTTCTCTTTAACTTTGGTAGGTCAAATTGCACGTTTTGTGTGTTGAAAAGTGTAGCGCTAATCGATATGCGTGCGGCCGTGGGTTTCCAATTCACAAAGTCACATCTTCGCAGAAAATCTGTTTTTCAACCACAATTCGAGCAAGTTTAGCGATGAAACTTTGCTGATTCAGGGGCGATATGTTATATGGCAATTAAAATTTACATTAAACAAAGACATCTATTGGATCATCGATTCCGATACGCGATCATTCCTGCTGCCTCTGTGGGATGCGCTCCCCGGCAGTCGGCAGCTCGCATAGATCCATAGAGCACACTTTATTCACAAACTTCCAGTTTCTTAGTTCTATATAATATTTTAGTTCGTAATGTTAATAGTTCCTATTATATCACCTAATAATTTTGTGACAAATTAAAAAAAAAAAAATATGCCCAGCCGGGAACAGAACCCCGGTCTCCCGCGTGACAGAGTGGACTGCTTACGACTACGCTAGCGAGAACGACAATGTTTGTTTCTACAAAGATATTTATATAGTCAAGCCGCCGTTTTGGGTTTTATGAGCGTAAAATCTTTGCCTGTTTTTCAACCATAATAAAGCAAGTTTAGCGTGAAACTTTCAAAATTTCCGAAAAATTTGATGCAGAATTTGAAGATCCATCTACAATTGATGGTTTTCTTTTGAAAGCGCCAGAAAAAAATTATTTACGGTTCAGTTTGCCGTTTTCATTTTTCTCTGCGTGCGAGGTTGGTCTCAACCAACGGGTCATAGGCGGATTATGAAAACTGACTTCAAAAATATGTTCCGTCATGTTAATTGATTAAAAAATAGTACAAGTATACAAATAAATTATTAATTATCTTTAAACTTGTGTTCTCTTTAACTTTAGTAGGTCAAATCGCACGTTTTGAGTGTTGAAAAGTGAAAATGTACATGCCAATTCGATCGATATGCGCAGTCGCCGTGGCACATGGCCATGCGTTTCTCCATTCACAAAAACACACTTCGCCAAAAATGTTGTTTTTTATACACATGGGGGGCAATTACAGCGATGAAACTTTCCAGATAAATTTAAAATTATATGCAGAATTCAATAATACATATATAATTGAGGTAGTTCTAATTAAAGCACCAGAATAGTGTTACAAAGTGCACATGCCAATCCGATCAATATGAAAACACATCTCCGCAGAAAATGTTGTTTTCATACACATCGGGGGCAATTACAGCGATGAAACTTACCAGATGTATTTAAAATTGTATGCAGAATTCAAAAATACATATATAATTGAGGTAGTTCTAATTAATTACGGTAAGTATGTTTTATTTATATAAAAGGTCAAAATGATTTCAACTAATCACTGTGCACGGAATATTAAGCATACCTTTCCTGGAAAACCCCGGATGACGTGTGTTATTGTCACGTGAGATATGAATGAATGACGTCGAAAGAATGCATAGTCTGAACTAGCGCGAACTGGGAGACACGGTAAATCATGGCTATATGATTCCTGTTTTCATTTCCGGTTGCGGCACGATGGAACTCGCTAGTATTAGTAATACTAAATTAATAGTAATTAATTAAATACTATTTAAGTATATTTTTTTTAAAATTAAGTCTTAAGCTTCGTATCTGTTTTGTATTTATACCAGTAATTTTAGTATCCAGTTCAGCTATTGCATAATGCATCTCCATTTTTACGTACTTTTAATCATTGACATAGTAGTCCCAAGCACCAGGAAATCTGGAAAGTAAAGAGTAAAGGCAACACAACTAGTGTGATACTGACCGTATGTCACCATACCGTTAATTGAGTTCTGATTGGCGTTGAACTCGTTAAACTAAATGAATTTCAACCCATCAGGATTATATCTGAAGTGGGGTTAAAGTGACTAGTATAGATTGTTATCTCAGATAACAGATAATGGCATGGCACTAATGGATGTCGGTGTAGTATCCTCTGCCCATTGCCTGTATGCCCTGTCGGAGCATTAGCACTCACTAGACTCACATCAAGCTGCCTCAACAGCTTGGCCGGAGACCCACTTTCACCCAGGAATGCTTTCTCAGTGACTCAATCGTCATCATCTTGTGCCATGCCGATAAGCTTGGGCAGTCACGTTTCACCATCTCATACGATCACCAGAGGCATGGATCAGCTCTGTGTTCTTTCTCAACTGCGCCATGTGGCCAAACCATACAGATATTTTCTTCTCTGCCTTCCACTTGTTCTTTTCCCCTCAGTCTTGCCAGTTGTCATCAAGTTCTGTAATAGACCAAGTCCTCCAGTTTATTCCTTCTCATAACATGCCCAAAAATTACTGTCTATGTCTAATTACTCTAATCAGTTTACGGTTTTCATTTGTTTCTCATAGGACTTGCTCATTGGTTTTTTGTCTGTCCATGGTATTTTTTGTCAGTGATTGACGAAACATGATTTTCTAGGCATCTGTCAGTGACTCAGTGAGTATGCCTAAAAATATTGAGATGGGCTGGGCTCGAATAAAGTGGGTGAAGTCTCAGAAGATGCCAAGGCTGAGAAAAATCAGCATCGTTTGTGTGCCAGGATACACTGGTATTAGAGGAAATGAGCAAACTGGTAGGCTTGCGAGAGTGGTTTCTGTAGGAAAGCTGACTAGGAATGGACAGGGCTGATATACAGAACGTCCTCAGAGAAGCGGAACGATTAAACGAATGCCAGTTTTCACCAAGTTGTCTGGTTTAATGCCAGTTAAAAGTTAAAATGCCAGTTTATTTTTTCTTATAATGTGTCCACAAAATTTTGACTGTCTACGTCTGATTTATAGTTTACTTTTTTCATTTGCTTCTCGTAGGACTTGCTCATTGGTTTTTATGTCTGTCCATGGATATTCTTTGCATTGTCCTCAGAAACCACATTTCCACTGCCATTCAATGGTTTTCAGCTAGTCTGCTCAATTTTTTAAACAACTGTGGTGACAGTGAAACATATGACAATGTGTTTTATGTATTTTGATTAAAATGATTCATTGCAATTTCAGTATATGTTTAATTTTGTTCTGTAACATGCGCTTGAAGAAAAAAAGAGGAAATATGCAAGGTAAAGCTGTGGGCTATTTGGCAGCAGACTGCCTTGCATTGGTTTTCATACAATGGTATGAGTGCCGGTCATTCAGAAAGCAATGGCAAACTACTACAATGACAAATTTGCCAAGAAAAAAATTATGAGGCTGACTGCGATGTCCTGTAAATGATATGCAAGCTAACTTTTAAAAAATTTATTGTGCAGGATATTTTTTTCTACATTCATTCTTCAAATTTATGAAAATAACAACAAAATAATGATATCCCCAGATTGTGCTGTGATTGTTGAATGACCTCATCATGGCGGGAAAGAAGAGGTGCATATTGGCAATCATAGTGGTGCTGGCTGTTTTGGTAGAGCTCTGCGACAGCGTCAAGAGGTACCAGTTCAAAGCTGTACACATACAGGAAAAAGCGAGATGACAAACGCTACAAGATGGCACATCAGCGGTGCGAGGTGGAGACACATTGTCACGGACTGTGGGGCATCACGTACACCAGGTGTTTACGACGATGTATGTCAGAGTTTTGTTATAATGAACTCTATGGGGAGGACGAGTTGGAGGAAGGGGAAATCGACGTTAGGCTGAACTCTTTTAAAGGGTGTCTCAGTCAAGTGAAGATGGAAGACTTTTTTTGAGGGGATAGATTTGTTCATCCGTGATTGATTTATTGGTCCATGACTGACGAGTTGGTCCACTATTAATTTATTGGTCCATGATTGATAAGTTGGTTTGTGATTGATTTATTGGTCCATGATTGATAAGTTGGTTTGTGATTGATTTATTGGTCCATGATTGGTGAGTAGGTTCGTGATTGAATTATTGGTCCATGATTGATGTGTGTATTTGTCATTGATTGATTTATTGGTTCATGTTTGATGAGTTGATTCATGATTGATTTATTAGTCCATGATTGGTGAGTTGGTTCGTCGTTTATTGATAGATTCATGTTTGGTTTATTGGTCAGTGATCACTTTATTGGTCCTTGACTGATCAGTTGGTCCAACATTGTTGCATTGGTCCATAATTGATTCTATGGTCCATAATTGATGTATTGGTACTTGTTGATGTCTTGGTCCATAATTGGTGTATTGGTACTTGTTGATGTCTTGGTCCATAATTGATGTATTGGCAGTTGTTGATTGGTTCATGGTTGGTTTATTTGTCCATGATTGAACAGTTAGTCCATGATTGATGTAGTGGTCCATAATTCATTTATTGGTGTATGATTGATTTGTTGATACTTGTCAATGTATGGTTCATGGTGGATCAGTTGGTCCATAGTTGATCAGTTGGTCAATAAGTGATTTATTGTAAACTGTCCACAGTTGATCCATGATTGATATGTTAATCTATAATTGATGTATTGGTTGAAAATTGATTTATTAGTCAATGATTGATTTATTTGTCAGTGATTGATTTATTGATCAATGATTGATTTATTGGTTCATGATTAAATATGTTGGTCTATGATTGATGTTTTAGTCCATGATTGACTTACTGGATCATGCTTAAATTGTTGGTCCGTGATTGATTTTCTGGTCCATGATTGAATTGATGATTCCTGTTGATTTGTTAGCCCTGGACTTACTTTCTCTTTCTGGTCATGTGATGTGTTGCCATAAACTACAATATGTGTGACCTGCAATGGCAAGCCGTGGCTGTCTGTGGCTAGTATGCTTACTAGTCACACTTGGAGCCTGAAGTTTTGTAAGGATGTTAAGCGTGGACAATGAGCAGACAAGCTAAGAAACATCTGATGGCTGTGGAAATGTGGTTTTTGAGGAAAATGCAAAGAATACCAAGGACAGACAGAAATATAATGACCAAGTCCTACATGAAACAAATTAGACGTAGACAGTTACAATGTTTTTAGACTTGTTTTGAGAAGAATTAAATTGGAGAACTTGATGACAACTGGCAAGACTGAGAAGAAAAGAACAAGGGGAAGTCAGAAAAGCAAATATCTAGATGGCTTGACTACATGGTATGGTCAAAACAAGAACACAGAGCTGATCCACAACTCAGGTGATTGTGTGAGATGGTGAAGCATGACCGCTCATGCTTATCGTCATGGCACGTGACGATGATGCTTACCTATCAGCCCAACAGTCCTGCGTTTGAGTCCTTCTCAAGAGAAATTACTAAATACCAGCCATGGTAGTAATGCTACTGACAGATGCATAATCAGTACTTGAGGCGCTCCTGTCTGGGAAATTGCCAGTACTACAGACACTACTTTCTGAAATAGGCAGCCAGCATAAGGTCACCATACAGTGGATACCATTTCACTTGTGAAGTATCCGGAAATGAGATAGCTGATAGATTGGCTAAGGAAGGAACAATAAAAGAACTTGATGTACCCGTTACATAACACCAAAAGAAAAGAATGATCAAATCCATCAGAAAGCCACCAAAACCTGCTCAAGATGACTACCATCTTATGGACAGACCAGAACAAGTCATGATTCTGTACTTCAGAACAGGACACAATAGATTACGCAACCACATGTATACAAAATTCAAGATTAGTGAATCAGCCATGTGCACATGTGGATTGACGTCACAGACAACAACAGATCACATACTTCAAGACTGCCCAATATATGACATATATGGGCAAATCCTCTGGCCTGGAGACACAGTAGTGGATGATAAACTCTATGGACCACTGAGTGGACTGAAAATGACAGTGAATTTCATACAAGAGACAACACTGCAGTTATAGAAAAATTTCAAGCGAATGAGAAGAGAAGAAGAAGAGTCCCCCTTAAGGTCAACCCAGGCTAAATAGACACCAGGAAATATTGTGGGAAGTGAAGGCAGCCTGATATTGCTGGTTGCTCCATACAAATATTGTGGGAAGTGAGGGCAGTCTGATATTGCTGGTTGCTCCATACAAATATTGTGGGAAGTGAAGGCAGCCTGATATTGCTGGTTGCTCCATTACAAATATTGTGGGAAGTGAAGGCAGCCTGATATGCTGGTTGCTCCATACAAATATTGTGGGAAGTGAAGGCAGCCTGATATTGCTGGTTGCTCCATACAAATATTGTGGGAAGTGAAGGCAGCCTGATATTGCTGGTTGCTCCATACAAATATTGTGGGAAGTGAAGGCAGCCTGATATTGCTGGTTGCTCCATACAAATATTGTGGGAAGTGAAGACAGTCTGATATTGCTGGTTGCTCTATACAAATATTGTGGGAAGTGAAGGCAGCCTGATATTGCTGGTTGCTCCATACAAATATTGTGGGAGTGAGACAGCCTGATTTGCTGGTTGCTCTATACAAATATTGTGGGAAGTGAGGGCAGTCTGATATTGCTGGTTGCTATACAAATATTGTGGGAAGTGAAGGCAGCCTGATATTGCTGGTTGCTCCATACAAATATTGGGGAAGTGAAGCAGCCTGATATTGCTGGTTGCTCCATACAAATATTGTGGGAAGTGAAGGCAGCCTGATATTGCTGGTTGCTCCATACAAATATTGTGGGAAGTGAAGGCAGCCTGATATTGCTGGTTGCTCCATACAAATATTGTGGGAAGTGAAGGCAGTCTGATATTGCTGGTTGCTCCATACAAATATTGTGGGAAGTGAAGACAGCCTGATATTGCTGGTTGCTCCATACAAATATTGTGGGAAGTGAGGGCAGCCTGATATTGCTGGTTGCTCCATACAAATATTGTGGGAAGTGAGGGCAGCCTGATATTGCTGGTTGCTCCATACAAATATTGTGGGAAGTGAGGGCAGCCTGATATTGCTGGTTGCTATACAAATATTGTGGGAAGTGAGGGCAGCCTGATATTGCTGGTTGCTCCATACAAATATTGTGGGAAGTGAGGGCAGCCTGATATTGCTGGTTGCTCCATACAAATATTGTGGGAAGTGAAGACAGCCTGATATTGCTGGTTGCTCCATACAAATATTGTGGGAAGTGAGGGCAGCCTGATATTGCTGGTTGCTCCATACAAATATTGTGGGAAGTGAGGGCAGCCTGATATTGCTGGTTGCTCCATACAAATATTGTGGGAAGTGAAGACAGCCTGATATTGCTGGTTGCTCCATACAAATATTGTGGGAAGTGAAGGCAGTCTGATATTGCTGGTTGCTCCATACAAATATTGTGGGAAGTGAGGGCAGCCTGATATTGCTGGTTGCTCCATACAAATATTGTTGGGAAGTGAGGGACAGTCTGATATTGCTGGTTGCTCCATACAAATATTGTGGGAAGTGAGGGCAGGCCTGATATTGCTGGTTGCTCCATACAAATATTGTGGGAGTGAGGGCAGCCTGATATTGCTGGTTGCTCCATACAAATATTGTGGGAAGTGAGGGCAGCTGATATTGCTGGTTGCTCCATACAAATATTGTGGGAAGTGAGGGCAGCCTGATATTGCTGGTTGCTCCATACAAATATTGTGGGAAGTGAGGGCAGCCTGATATTGCTGGGTTGCTCCATACAAATATTGTGGGAAGTGAAGGCAGCCTGATATTGCTGGTTGCTCCATACAAATATTGTGGGAAGTGAGGGCAGCTGATATTGCTGGTTGCTCCATACAAATATTGTGGGAAGTGAAGGCAGCCTGATATTGCTGGTTGCTCCATACAAATATTGTGGGAAGTGAGGCAGCTGATATTGCTGGTTGCTCCATACAAATATTGTGGGAAGTGAGGGCAGCCTGATATTGCTGGTTGCTCCATACAATATTGTGGGAAGTGAGGGCAGCCTGATATTGCTGGTTGCTCCATACAAATATTGTGGGAAGGTGAGGGCAGTCTGATATTGCTGGTTGCTCTATACAAATATTGTGGAAGTGAAGACAGCCTGATATTGCTGGTTGCTCCATACAAATATTGTGGGAAGTGAGGGCAGCCTGATATTGCTGGTTGCTCCATACAAATATTGTGGGAAGTGAAGACAGCCTGATATTGCTGGTTGCTCCATACAAATATTGTGGGAAGTGAAGGCAGTCCTGATATTGCTGGTTGCTCCATACAAATATTGTGGGAAGTGAAGGCAGCCTGATATTGCTGGTTGCTCCATACAAATATTGTGGGAGGTGAGGGCAGTCTGATATTGCTGGTTGCTCTATACAAATATTGTGGGAAGTGAAGGCAGCCTGATATTGCTGGTTGCTCCATACAAATATTGTGGGAAGTGAAGGCAGCCTGATATTGCTGGCTGCTCCATACAGATATGGGACAAGCATCATATAGCCAGCCCACTCTGTGGTGAAAGGGTTGGGAATACAATTTGTAATCCTGCATACCGCGTTCAAAACAGCTGTGGGCGATTTGGCAGCAGACTGCTTTATGTTGGTTCCCATGCAAAGGTATGAGTGCTGGTCATTCAGAAAGCAATGGCAAACTACTGAACGTAAACTTGCCCAGGAATCACAAACAGCCAGAAAATGCTGGAGTTGACTGCTATGTCCTGTAAAAGATATGCAATTAACTTTTAAACCAAATATCCAGTGCACCACAAGGTGTGGGTAAGTTTTTGTGACCTTATTTGTTTACTATGTCATGCGTATGTATATGGACACAGACAGTGCCTTGTACGCTTTTGTATGCATATTTTGTGACAGTATTGTGCCTTGTACATTCACACACTTACTGCTATGTCTTATTTAATATTTTAACTGATTCAGTGACCTCCCATTTGACAGAAGGATATATATTGTGTTATTGGTTTTGTTTTGTGGCATCTTCCACAAGTTCAGTGCTTAGTTAACTGGAATCTACATTCTAATACTTGTTCGTTTGGTTGTGTACCATATTTGGTCCTACTTTTTGTTTATCACTGATTCAGTTTAACACAGCAGCCATAAACAATATATTGCACAATTTATTGCCTGACATAGTTAGCTGTGTCTTGTCAGGCGCATACTGCAGAGTTATATATATCATCTTAAGTGAATAAATAAATAATACTTAAGATGAAACAATTAAAACACACAGTCACAGGTATTGTTTGAATGTGAAACATCTGTTATCCTCTTGGTCATTTCAAAGTTAACACAAACTATTTCTGTTTGTACAAAACCAGCTGGAAGCACCTAATTGCTAATGCCTCACTATATTTGAGCAATCGTTTATTTCTTGTCTAAAACAGTATACAAAATGATTTTTCCTTGTTCATGCTATAACCGTATTATATAAGGTGTTGAGAAATCAATGTTGAAGGCATTTTATAGCCTTTTGACTGCACAGGGATTCCTGAAGGCTGATTAACTCTCTTTTCCACCATTTTCTTATTTAACAATTTGATATTATCCAATCACGATGAGTTTGTATTGTATTAGCAGTGTAATCGTTTGTTGATTCCCAGAAATATTTGCTCTTATGGCCCATCTGTTGCCTCTATTATTGGACAGTTCCTTAACTGCTCATGTTTCCCTTATTATGAAACAGTTCTAAAAGAATATTAGTTGCTTTTAATCTGTCAACATGTACAAAAATGTTGGGCAGTTTATCACAAACCTTCCTTTAGTTATTGGAAACAGCATCACAAACCTTTCTTTAATTCTTGGACACAATATTGCAGATCTTTCTTTAATCTTTGGACAATTTATGACAACACTTTCCTTTAATCTTTGGACACAATATCACAAACCTTCCATTAATCACTGAACACAATATATCAAACCTTTCTTTTCTCCTTGGACAGAATATTACATACCTTTCTTTAGGATAGTATAACATTTTATCCCCGGGAAGGTTAACCCGGTCAACCAAATGCCAGCAGAAGTCGGATGTGTCGGCCTAACAGCGCAAGAACGCAGCTCTGCTGTAAACAGGCACAACGCAGTCATGTCTGAAAAAACTCCAGATGAACGCAGAAGAAGAAGTATAATATTTTATGATGTGCTTCCAGTAATTATGTGGGCATTTTATATAAGAACTTATCAAATGCATCCAGTAAATACGTGAACAGTTTATAAACTTGTCACAGTGCTGCCAGTAGATATGTAGATTGTTCATAAACATGTCACAGTGCTGCCAGTAAATATGTGAACAGTTTGTAAACATGTCACAATGCTGCCTGTAGTTATGTGGACAGTACAAAACTTGTCACAATGCTGCCAGTAAATATGTGGATTGTTTATAAAATTGTCACAATGCTGCCAGTAAATATGTGGACAGTTTAAAAACTTGTCACAATGCTGCCAGTAGTAATGTAGACAGTACAAAACTTGACACAGTGCTGCCAGTAAATATGTGAATGGTTTATAAACATGTCACAATGCTGCCAGTAAATATGTGAACAGTTTATAAACATGTCACAATGCTGCCAGTAAATATGTGAACAGTTTATAAACATGTCACAGTTCTGCCAGTAAATATGTGAACAGTATATAAACATGTCACAATGCTGCCAGTAAATATGTGAACAGTTTATAAACATGTCACAATGCTACCAGTAAACATGAGGACAGTGTATAAACTTGTCACAGTGCTTTCAATTATTAAGTGGACAGTATAACATTATTTGTTCAATATGCTGACTGACCATGGTGCCTTGTAATTTTTGATAGCTTTTTATTTTACTACAGTGCTTCCTATACATTTTGGACAATTTATTAACTTGTGTGTGTGTATTTATAGTTTTCAAACATTTATCTCAGAATTTTCCTCTATTTGTGGATTTATGATTGTCAGGATCTTCTATTAGGCTCGTTGGCTAACACATGTGAGACAGTACAGTATAACGTGATTCGACGTAAGACACAGCAACACAAGTTCTATGGATTTATTGCCACATTAAATACATAACGATAATTACAGCAATGTACAACATATAACTCACAACCACATTACAGCTCATAGGTCTGGCGCTCAAGATATCAGTCGTTCAGCTTACAACCACGGAGATTCACACAAACGCCTTGCTCTCGTCACACACGTCCGTTCAGAGTCCTGTCCCAGCTTGGTCTGAGCTATCACGCACACTGTCCACTGCCTCTGGCGGGGTCACGTGGCTTTGCGTGCGTCTGTCGTCAGCGCTGGTCGCGTGTCAGGTAACAATCTCGCCAGCCGACAACTCTTGTCCGCCGGGTGCCGTAACGATGTTGCTGCGTAGCTAGGCTCTGACATTCTCCCCGGGTACCTCAATGAAAGATGCCATCTTTCATTCATGATGTATGTATATACTGGGGTAGTGTTAATTTCATGTCAGAGACTACTTTTTCCCAGTGTTATGCATGAAAATACATATAAGGCATAGAAATATATACAAAAAAAATGTAAGTTGCATTGAAATGACAAATGAAGTACAACTTTTAACACAATTCAGGTTTCATCCCCCTGATGCCTGGTTACCTTCATTGCAATAATACCCAGTCAGATCAGTAGCACCAGCTTCACGCATCTACCTCGCAGCTATTTGAAAAAAAACGTAATAATATGATTGTTTTGCAACAACCATCTAGCCAGACTGAAATACGGCTTTGTATTTAGTCGTATTAAACACTTAAACTCTGCCCTCATTTGGTCAGGAGTTCTTATGTTGGTTTGCAATGTTGGCAGCTCTATGACATGCTTGGTGGACGCCTACCTGCTGTGCTAACCATTTGAGCAACAAAATGTCTATCTATACAATATACATTAATGAATATGTTTCAAATTATGGCCCTTGATGTAATTCACAAATGCAAGGGAAGTAATTTTGACATTTAAGAAATTCCATACATTACAATAATTATTTAATTTCTTAGCGTCATTGCTTGACGTTTCTTCATATTAACGAGAAAAAGTCGGTAATATGAATACATTAATCAAGATATGATTCTAAGATTACACTAATCAAAATAAATAAGTACCCAATTGGTATATTATATTTTATAGATTCAAAAGGATTTTACAAGTGTCATAAATTTTTGAAATTTTGTATGTCGTCTGCTAATTTTGCTAGACTTTTTAAATTACACCGGAAATATACACGAAACGCAAAATTTGGTTGATGTTACACTGTCTGAACACAAATGATCCGGTTTTATTTCGGAACGGATAGTAAAATGTTCTCACAGTTCGTGTTTGATGTTATAGTATCACAACGGATTATGATGGAATGTTCTTATTTCCGATGTGTTCACAACTTCTGGATAAAGATCGACTGTTCTTATTTCTGATGTTCAAACGTCGAACAATTTGGATTAAATTCGCTGCAGAGGTGGTTTAGGAGTCAATGTTCGGTCCACATTTGCACATGTTAAAATATCACGGTGAAGAAAATCACTCACAAATGTCACAATGGTAAAGTTCGCTTCTGGTAAGTGGTTAAGCGTCTGTGACATTGTTGTTGGTGTATATATACAATTAATATTGTTCTCATTCTAACACACACTACACAATTATACTACACTCATTACATGACTTGATTAAAATAAGTATATTATACATGTCGGTTTCTAAACCGTATCACAATTTTAATTATAGACCTTACACAGTAGGTGAATGGAAAAAAATTCACACATTGGTGGCTGTGTTGGGCTGAGTGTAATATTACACAGTGCACTCAGACATTGCTTACTGGGTCTGTCGGACAACGGGACAAAAGGTCGGCGATTGTATTCATTCTGCCGGGAATATGGCGAACTTCAAAACTGAAATTCTGAAGCTTCAAGGACCAGCGAGCAATCATATTATTTGATGGTACTGCGGAATTTATATACCGTAATGGACTGTTGTCAGTTTCGATGATAAAGTGACGTCCTAGAAGATATCTGGACAGCTTCGTCACACTTTCTACTAAGGCCAATGCTTCTAATTGCGGAATGGACCATGCCCGCTCTCGGGGCCTTAGTTTTCTTGATAGAAAACAAACGGGATGCAGGATGTCGTTGTATTCCTGCAATAGGACTGCACCGATCGCAATGGAGCTAGCATCTGTTCTCAATCTGAAAGGTAAACGAATGTTGGGCAATTTAAGGATGAGATTAGGTGAATTCTTATCAGAAAAGTGTGCCAAAACTTTATCAAATGCATTTCGTAGGCATTCATCGTTTACAACTTTTTCGGGTTTATTCTTGGTTAGTAAGTTAGAAAAAACCTCAGTCAGTTCTGAAAAATCAGGAATAAAGTTTCTGTAATAATTAATAAGTCCCAACAAACTGCGGACTTGTTTCTTATTTGTTGGAAGTGACAGTTTTAGAATTTTGGAGACAATTTTGTTGTCTGTCATGACAAAGCCATTGGATATTCTGTACCCCAAAAATGATATCTCTTGGTAAGCCATGCTCACCTTTGAAGGCTTCACTGTTAGTCAGTGCTGTCTGATACTAGGTAGTAGTAGTAGAACGTCCTGTCCAGGTGTCAATGTTATAGTTTCCGTCGTTGTCTCTGTATGGACACAGATGTCGTCAGTATAGTGAATGATATTAGGAATGTCAGATAGGAGGAGTCGTATAGCAGACAAGGCCAGTCTGGAGTTACTGGATCTAAGGATATAGAGTGGGTTACGGTTAAAATCTTCCAAAAGGATTTTCAAATTTCATGTTGAGATCATTTTGAGTGCTATCTCCAAACCTGCACTCGTACATGTGTGTATACATTCAATAGTTCAAACAATAATAATACACCATGTATAGTTGTGAAATGTAATCGTGCATGTTTGTATGATCTTTTGCAATTTGTGTATATTTTCCACAATATGTAGGGTAATTTGTTGCTGATTTTTGTCAGTAATTCCACCGACTGATGTTTTACATTGTTCAGCATAGGTATTCGTATGAGTTGATTTAACATAGAGATTATGAGTGGCAGTAACAAAATTTGGTTCAACAGTAATGACATAAGTAACAAAGTCTGCTGGTTTGTCATGAGTAATATCATCTGTGTTGTGTCATGATGATGTGGAAATATAACTGTTTGTGAAGACATTTGTTTTGTATTTACAATCAGTAGTGCAAGTATAACTATCCACTGTGTGCACTTGGTTATGTGTGTAGTTAACAGAGAGTACAGGAGGTATAGTGTATACCATGATGATTTGTGATCGCTCTTCGCTGTTGTGAATTGTTTGTTTTCTGCACCTTTTTCTTTGTGCTGATACACACCAGTTTCTGTTTCTTCTTGTTCTGAGATGGTAATCACGTTGGTATGGTGTGGTATCTTGGTCTGTTCATCATGTTGTTGTATGATGAGTGGGGTAGTTAAGGCAGTATTTGTTGTGGTGTTAACTTTTTGCCTTGTGTGAGGTTTGGACTCTATGTAATCTGTCACATTCAATACATTTCCAATTAATAAATCACAACATGGATTGTCTAATAAAGCACAAGTTACTCTGCCTGATAGGAAAGGTGATTTTATATTGGCCCATGCCATGGGATATTTCTCTACTGTCCCTGAAACAGTTTTGCAATAGATGTACTCATCTAGGTAGTCTTTAGGATCAGCTAAGGTCTTTCGAAGACCGATAAGACAGGACCCTGTGTCGCGTACACATGTGCATACTGTGTCGTTGATGTAACCTTCATGGAATGTTAATTTTCCTAACGACAGTTTTGAGGTTTTGTTCAATTCCTCACTTTCTTGTTGAGCATTGACCTCTTTATATAAAGAATGAGGTTGAGTGATGTTAACAACATTATTACAATATGGTACAAAGTCTGGTGTTGTCTTCATGTCTGTGATGTTCACTTTTCTTACATTCTTTGCTGAACTGCATTTTGAGTCTATTGCCAAGTTAGCTTCCTCATTGGCAATAGGGACGGCGTGCCCGCATGTTAAGGTACCATTTTCATTGAAGGTATTACAGACAGTACATTTGTTAGCACTAAATACATCACAAGCCTGTGCTGCATGTACAGGATGTTTTTCTGGATTTTCGTCTTCTGACGTTGAGCTATCGAACAAGGCGGCATTGGCTTTGTTGGTCATATGCCTGCCTCTACAATCCATACGATAGTGACCGTAAGCCTTGCAGAGAAAACATTTACGTGCACTTTTGAACGATCTACGTTCTATGTCTTGTCTGTTTACCATATTTTGCAAGTATGTTAGGTACCCTGGGTTTTTATCGCACATCTCAGTTCAAATGGTGAGACAATTTACAGTGAGTGCATTGTCTAACTCTATCAGAGGTAGGCCTGTGTGGTTTTTGCCTACTATAGTTGTTCTCATAGTTGGCTGCTGCTACCCAGTTACTGTCAGTAGCTTCAGTGGCAAAACACTGTTTATTTGCCGTATAATAGGCCGACCCACGTTTTTCCATTTCTTCCACACTTGTGCATTCATTCTCCTTGCAAGAACTTAGAAAAAGATGATGGGATAGAAGAAATAACTTTATCTCGAATAATGAGATCTTCTAATTTATCATAATTTTTGTTAATTTTGGCTGATGACGTCCATTTGCTGAAAATGTCTCGGACTAAACAGAGGTAGTCAGAGAACGTTTGAGTTGATTTTGGACTCAGTTTACTGAATTGTTCTCTGTACCCTGCTTCATCTAACATGAAATGTGCCATTATTTTAGATTTAATGTAATGGTACTCTTTTCTGAGGTCTTTGGGGATGGTTTCAATGACTTTAAGAGGTTCCCCAGATAGACTCCTCATATATAAAATATTCCATTCCGAAAGTGGAACTTGGTAATGTTCCATTAATGTCTCAAAATTTTGGGTAAAGGCTGCTATGCAGTCACCCGAGGTATAGTTACGAACGATACCTTGGTACTTTTTATACTGGTTTTCTTTTTCCAGTCTTTCAGATTTCTTTGACTCTTTATTCATTGCAGTCTCAGTGTCGAGTTGTTTCATTTTCAACTGTAATTCAAGTTCTTCTCTCTTACTCTGAGCTGCTATTTCTGCTTTCTTAAGTTCACCGTCTATCTCAGCTTGCTTTGTCCTTTGCAGCCATTTCTACTTCGGCTTGCTTTAATGCTGTTTCAATCTCTGCCTTGTTTCAAAGCTGTTTCTGCCTCTATCTTGCTTGGCAGCTTTTTCAATCTCTGCCTGTTTCAAGGCTGTTTCTGCCTCAGCTTGTTTTGCAGCCATTTCTGCTTGTTTTAGAGCTCTTTCTGCTGCTCTTTCATCGCGTTCGGCAGCTTTTTCCTGAACAAGTAGGTATTCTGCGTATTTCTTCTCACTCCATTGTGTTAATTCATCACCTTCCAACTTTAATTTTAACCCCATATCGATGAAATCAAATAATGACGACATGATGGAGAAAATATGTCAATGAAAATCAATCACACACAAATATGTTGTAAATGGTTAGTAGAAAAATAACTTACAATTGATTTGACTATACGATGCGTGCCCACTAATGCATACGTAAAGTTAAAGTGAAGAAAAATATACTCAAGTGCCCTTGGATATGGTGACGAATGGTTGGGCAATCGGGCTAGAAAACTGTAAGGTCGTACTTCGGAACCACTAATGACCTCTACGGCAGGGTTATGGATGGTACGCAAAAACCTGCTTTGTTTTTGGAGAGAAATAAGTTAGCGTGTGTTTGTTGGTGTGTGCCTGCTAAGTCACTAAGTGTTGATTAGGTTTGGATGGCGTTGAGTATAATTGTATGTCGTAAATTTGTCGTCAACAGTGTTTCTTTCAACAGAAGTTACACTCTTTCCAAAACTCTTTGCGTTCCACAAACTCAATACACAAAAACAATCTATCTGTATTTGAACACTCAATAACATTGATGACACATCACTTACATCAAGATGACATTCAGTAAGGACAAAGACATCAAGTTTACAAGATGGCGACAAGGTCAAAATGGCGGCAAAATCACAATGTTGACAAGGTCAAACGGTGACAATTTTCACAAATCACAAATGTTTAACACGTTTACAGGATCAAACAATATGTACTGTACATTTACTAATGATCTTAAACATATTTAGACAATGTAGTAATGGATCACACTGAGACTTTTCCGATCACATGTACATCACTATAACCTTGACAAATTTTACAAGTACAAGAATTATAGTTTTAAATAACAAAAACGAGTAACACACGTCTAAATATATTAGGTTCTTAAATAAAGACGAGCAACCCACGTCCACACATGTCAGGATCTTCTATTAGGCTCGTTGGCTAACACATGTGAGACAGTACAGTATAACGTGATTCGACGTAAGACACAGCAACACAAGTTCTATGGATTTATTGCCACATTAAATACATAACGATAATTACAGCAATGTACAACATATAACTCACAACCACATTACAGCTCATAGGTCTGGCGCTCAAGATATCAGTCGTTCAGCTTACAACCACGGAGATTCACACAAACGCCTTGCTCTCGTCACACACGTCCGTTCAGAGTCCTGTCCCAGCTTGGTCTGAGCTATCACGCACACTGTCCACTGCCTCTGGCGGGGTCACGTGGCTTTGCGTGCGTCTGTCGTCAGCGCTGGTCGCGTGTCAGGTAACAATCTCGCCAGCCGACAACTCTTGTCCGCCGGGTGCCGTAACGATGTTGCTGCGTAGCTAGGCTCTGACAATGATGTTGCATGCAATATTTAATATATGCTACAAGTGGGAGGCAACGTTTAAAAAAATCCAAACAATGTTTTCCTGTAGTGAATTTGAATAACGAAGACACAAACAATAGATTACACCATTTATTGCCTGCTTTATGTCTCGGTATGTCGTCAGGTACATACTGCAGAAATCACACAGCATAAAGTAAAATAGCTAGATAAATCCTTCAAGCTGAAATATACATATGTTCACACAGTAATGTCAATTATCTACCACTGGTAATTTTAAACTATTATGCACAAAGTTTGCACAAAACTGGCCTATGCAGATTATATATATCAGTGGTTCTCAACCTTTTTTGGCCTATGAACTCTTTCACCATATGTTCAGAAAGTCATTCCCTCCCCCTTTTACACACACCCATGTATGTGTGTATATGCTGTCTGGGTACCTCTGGGGTTCCACAACAATTGATATTTCTGTGTGTGAAGCAAAAGCTGGTGTTTCAATCAGTCTACTTGGATAACTTCATTCTGAGATATTTTTGATGTTTGATCTCCTGTTCTGTAACGTCTTGTGAGAGTATTAGGGATTCCATGATCACAGGGAACAATGGTTCCAGAGTGTGGCTAGCCAGCTCATAAAGTCATCGTCTACACCCCTTGACTTCTGCTGAGACAGACTGAGCACTTACGAGCTTGCCCCAAGTACAGTGATGTTGATGATTCATTGTATCATAAGCGTGCCATAATATTTGTAATCAAAGTCTTCCAGTGTTGCCTGTCTAGAGTATTGAGTGTAGCTGAGACAATATCACAACCTGGTCCAGTCTCTTGTGTTGGGCCCAGCTACCTCATCATTGATGCCTTCCATTGTACCCTGGAGACAAACTGTCTACAGGATTGGGAGTTGCATGCCTGAACAAGGCAAGTTTTTGATATTTCCCATGAGAACATAAAGTCTGTTACCTTGCATGGAAATGGCTAGAGAAAGCAAACCTTTGAAGTACATAGCTAGGATTGACACACTCCCCTCTTAAGAGGAATAGAGAAGAAGTACCAACTGTTAGAACTCTGCAAGAAATCCACAAAGATGTGACCAAACTACGAGGGTAGGTCAGAAAGTTATGCACCACAATTATTATCTCTTTAACTGTTAATAACATACAACTGAAATTGAGTCAAAATGTTCATGCACATGTGCAGCAAATATTTTTACTTCTTAATATAAACCCCATTAACTTTAACAGCTTTATGCCATCTTGAAACAAGAGCATGTATCCCAGATCTGTACCACATTTTGTCCTGTTCTCGTAGCCATTTCTTCACAGTATTAATCGCTCCCTCGTCTTCAAACTTTGTCACATGGATAGCATTCACAAGTGGACCAAAAAGGTGGAAATCAGATGGTGCCAGATCTGAATTTTAAGGTGGATTGGGCAGTACATTCCACCACATTTTGTCGATTGCCTCCCTCATGTGCAGTCCTCTGCTTGTAACGTATGTCATTAATATCTGCCATTTCAATGGTTTTGTATCATGGTTAGAATTGGTTTACTGAGGTACAATTTGATATACACCTTCAAGAGACTATAAACTTAACGTGATGCAAATTTAATGCTTCTATCTTTATTATTAGCTGAGATAATAATTGTGGTGCATAACTTTCTGACCTACCCTCGTATTGCATTCTCTACTGTTCTTCTGTAATTCAGTCTGTAGTGTTTCCCCTTCACCCTGGGGTGTAGATGTAGATTCCAGTAATGTGTTCCTCTTCTTGCAAGAACACAAGGTATTAATATAGAGACAGGGGAAGACAAAGAACAGTTCATCTTGTGTGTCTTGTTTACTGACTATACAGATTCAGTGCAAAGTAACTGGCTGTGTCAGTCCCAGGGATAGGCTTTATTTCCTAACAATTTTACCAGGGTGTCGGTCTCAAGGCCTACACTGTGTTGTTATTTTTATTACATCAGGTAACAGAAGATGTTTCAGATAAACATTGTCAGGATATTGTTGATTACTTAAATTAAACATTGTCAGTATGTTATATTATCAATAAACATTCTCAGAATATACAAACCCTGTTTGTTTCATTTGTATGTTGTCTCATCTCATCTCATCTCATCTCACCATGTTCCTCTTGTACCTTGCCGTGTCGAGGTGAAGTATAAACATTGTGAGAGTGCCCGATTATGGGCTTCGTGTATCGATATTCCTATGGACTCTGTTATTCCCTGTGTCCAACGTTTACGTGACGTGGTCAGCCTCTTCCTCTGCTTGCATCTGGTCTGTACATCATTGCTTGTTGTATGCTGTTGAATGGTAACCTACCTACGTGCATGGCCAAACCATTTGACTTACTGCTTTCTAATAAAATCTAGTGCTGCTAAACCCCTACTTTAGTCCAGATTTCTTCATTTCTGATCTTATCTCTTTTTGATACATTGAGTATTCTTCTCAGGAATCTCATTTCTGTTGTGATTTTTCTTTTCTCTTTTTCTGTCATTGTCCAGGTTTGGCATTGGTAGCATAGAGTTGGTAGGAAGATTATGTTGTAAAGTGCTTTCTTAGTAGTTATTGATACATGTTTGTTCTTTAGTATTGGTGCCATTTGTGTGTTGTGCCTGGTCAAATTCCTCATGAAACTGTCGCAGCCCAAGCAACATTACTCAAAGAATTAAAGAGAGCTAATTGTCCACCGTCGGTCTCTCTGTCCGAGGGGTTACAACACTTTCTCCGTAATCCGTTTATCATGCAGAGTTTCATAGCGGGCGAGAAATGGGAGCGGTTCGACCCCCGCTGGTGACTTGCGGGATAACTGAGCCGGCCGCTCAGAAAGCAATGGCAAACTACTGAGTGTAATCTTGCCAAGAAATCAACAGACAGCTGAAAGATGCTGCTGTTGACAGCGATGTCCTGTAAAGGATAAGCGAATTTAAAAAAAAAAAAAAATTGCCCACCTCATCTGCTATAAGTGCTAAACATGGACATTAACAGCAAAAGTGGGGAAAATAAACAAATTATAACATGTGGAATGCCTAACAAAAGCAGACAGGTTAGTAAGCAGTGGTATTAGAAGACAAGTTGGCATAATGCAGTTGTGAGACTTGAAAAGGAAACTCCGTATGTAATGTGGCTGTTCCATGGCAACCTCTAGATATGGCTCCACAGACAGCAGTGTCCTGGCAATGATGGTCCAAGCACAGGATGGGTGACTTGTGGAACACCAGAGTAGTTTGTAAACAATGAAGATGTGAATACAGAGACCAGAGAAAGAACACAAGATGTGAATACAAAGACCTGAGAAGGACAAAGAACACAAGATATGAATATAGAGACCACAGAACAAACACAAGATGTGAATACAGAGACCAGAGAAAGAACAAGATGTGAATATAGAGACCAGAGAAAGAACACAAGATGTGAATACAGAGGCCAGAGAAAGACCGCAAGATGTGAATACAGAGACCTGAGAAAGACCAAGAACACAAGATGTGAATATAGAGACCAGAGAAGGACCAAGAACACAAGATGTGAATACAGAGACCAGAGAGAGCACAATATATAGGCTAGTGGAAGAACAAGTGTGGGTGGAGAATGTGTATGTGGGTGAGGGATGTGTGGGTTAATGAGTGTGTGGGAGATGTGTGTGGGTTGGGGGATGTGTGGGTGGGTGGAGAATGTATGTGTGGGTGGTGAGTGTGTGTGTAGGTGGGGAGATGTGTCTGTGTTGGTGAGGGATGTGTGTATGGGTGGGGTGTTGTGTGGGAGGGGAGAAGTGTGTGGGTAGGTGGGGTAGATGTGAATGGGTGTGGAATGTGCGGGTGGGTAAAGGATTATGTGAGGGTGGAGGATGTGTGTTTGGCTGGGTGGACTGGGGTGCATGAGTGTTAGTGGGTAGATGGGAGATGTATGTGTTGATGGGTGGGTTGGGGATGTGTGGGTGTGAACGAACGAACGAACAAACAAACTTTATTTTCAAAGGGTTAAGAATTGGGCACGCAGGCCCGTCTAACATTCTGCCCTTCTATCACTCTCTTTCATACATTATTTCATTCACACATCATTCAAGGCTAACAAAGAACAGTAACAATATAAAAGATATGCATTATAAAGGCATGGGCAAAATGCAAACATCAAAACTACACGACACAGTAATATTAGATAATGGTCTGACACTTGTTATTAGCCATGTGGAATATACTGGCCTACAAAAAGGTGATTGGCTGTTATACTAGGGTTTTGTTATTATTATTATTATCTCAATTATTAAGGGGGAAGATAATCCGTATTGAGATAGTGTTCGAATAATTTGCGATTATATGAATAGGGATTGGTGATGTCTTTGATTTCTTGTGGAAGATTGTTCCACAGCTGAGATGCAGAGTACGTTAAGCTTGTTTTGTATAAGTCAATCCTAGGCTTCGGAATGTGTAGTATATTTAAACGTTTACTGTGTCTAGCATTATATTTAAACAAAGGCCAAAGGTAATTTGGGGCATTCCGATGCAGGATTTTGTGAATTAGTTTAGCTTTATTGAAAAGCAGGCGTTTGCGGAATGGTAGTAACTGAAGGGGTTTATACAGGCTAGGATTGTCAGATAAATGTTTGCTATAAATTAGACTCATGGCCCGTTTCTGGAGTGAGTAAAGTCGCTTGGTGTTTGAATTAGAACAACCGTCCCAGATTGTAGAGCAGTAGTCAAAGTATGTCTGTATATGAGAAGTATAGAATAGTTTCCTTGTGTCCTCATCAAGGAAGTTTTTAATCTTGGCGAGTTGATAGACTTTTTTCGCTGTTTGTTTAATGAGCGCTTGAACATGGGAATTAAAGGTTAGGTTTCTATCAATGATTAGGCCTAATGTTTTGTGCTCAGTTACACTTTCTACTGGCATGTTATCGATGTGAAGTTGAAGTGATGTGTGTGGGCTTAGAGTTTGAAGTCTTTGTCTGGTTGTGATTTTGTGAGTGGTTGAGAGATGAGTATGTGAGAGGGCGGATATATGTTGGAGATGAGTGTATGGGTGGATGATGTGTGTGGGTGGTGGGGGTGTGGGTGGGAGGTATGTGTTTGTGGGTGGGGAGATGTGTGTATGGGTGGAGTGGGTGGGGGATGTGTTTTTAAGAGATGAGTGATTGGAGGGTGGGTGGATGGAGGATGTGTGGGTGAGTATGTGTAGGGTGGAGGGTGAGTGTGTGTAGGTTGGTGGTGGGGATGTGTGTGGATGGGTGGGGGGGGGGGAGATTGTGTGGGTGGATGCTAGTTTTGTGTGTGGGTAGGTGTGTGATGTGTGGGTTGGCGGGGATATGTGTGTGTAGGCGGGAATGTGTGGTTGGGGGATGTGTGTTTGGCTGGGGGGTTGGGGGTCTGTGCGTGTGTGTGGTGGAGGATATGTGGGTGGGTGAGTGTTGATAGGTTATGGGATGAGTGGAAGATGTGGGTGGGGAGATGTGTGTAGGTGGGGGATGTGTGGGTGGGTGGTCAGGTGCATGTATGTGTGCCTGGGGGTGGTTGGGTGGGGATGGGTGGATGGTCAGGGTATGTGTCTCATAACGTGGTAATATACATTATTTATGTTTACAACTTTCATTTGACAATTTTTTTTTAACCCTATGTGAATGCATTATGCATTATTGATGAACGAAAGATGAGTGATTGGAAGGGCCGAATGTAAGACGGGCCTGCGTGCCCAATTTGTTACCCTTTGAAAATAAAGTCTGTTCGTTCGTTCGAACACAAGATGTGAATGTAGACTAGTGAAAGAACAAGATCACAACACGTGAAAGTAGACTAATGGAAGAACAAGAACATAAGATGTGAGTACAGACTAATGTAAGAACAAGAACACAGGATGTGAATATAGACTAGTGGAAGAATACAAGATGTGAATATAAACTAATGGAAGAACAAGAACACAATATGTGAATATAGACTAATGGAAGAACAAGAACACAAGATGTGAATATAGACTAATGGAAGAACAAGAACACATGATGTTAATACAGACTAGTGGAAGAACAAGAACACAAGATGTTAATATAGACTAGTGGGAGAACAAGAACACAAGATGTTAATACAGACTAGTGGAAGAACACAAGATGTGAATATAAACTAGTGGAAGAACACAAGATGTGAATATAGACTAGTGGCACTTTCTCCTGTATTATCACACTCGACAGACGATGCAGAGAGCAGAACTCTGCCACTGTCAATGCAGAGGTTAACGCGCTCATCTATGAACACTCAGATAGCCCCGAAGTTCTCATCTATACTAATGGATCTGTTATAAAGCAGCAGAGAAGTGCGTGGGCATTTACAGCCCGTTCAGCGGGCCGAACCGTTCAAGAATCCAGTGGTGCCCACTCTATGACCACGAGCAGCATGACGATGGAGGTGATGGCAGTTACACAGGCTTTCATATGGCTGGAATCACAGCTTTATACCAACGTGTGTGTACTAAGTGATTCAATGAGCATGATTCAGGAGGTCGAAGCTGGATCTGTGCGTAGACAGTGGACTGAGTCGCTACGGAAGTCTATTGTCCGTAAAGTCACCTTCATCTTCGTGCGGGAGTCGAGGGAAATGAACGAGCTGATAAATTGGCTGACACTGCACCCCCTGTAGATGGCCAGCCCATGGATCGTGCCGATGTTATTAACGTCCTCAAAGATATGGCGAGAACAGAGGACTTTGACGTCAGTGAATCTATATCGCTGTCCAGGATGAAAGACTTGGGAGTAAGAATCGGCACGGCCAGACGCGAGGGGTACATTGGGAAAACGAGGTGCCTCGTCAACCAACACAGAACTGGCACTATTAGCCACCGGACGCTGATGCATATGCTGGGGGGGGGGGGGGAGGATCTGAGCACCTATGGACCTGTCCGGAGTGCAGTGAAGATACCCCAAGTGATAACTGATAGACTAGTGGAAGAACAAGAACACAAGATGTTAATACAGGCTAATGTAAGAACAAGAACACATGATGTGAATTTAGACTAATGGAAGAACAAGAACACAATATGTGAATATAGACTAATGGGAGAACAAGAACACAAGATGTTAATATAAACTAGTGGAAGAACAATAACACAAGATGTGAATATAGACTAGTGGAAGAACAAGATCTGAATGTAGATTGTGGAAGAACAAGAACACAAGAAGTGAATATAAAATAGTTGGAGAACAAGAACAGAAGATCTGAATATAGACTAGTGGAAGAACAAGATGTGAATATATACTAGTGGAAGAACAAGAACACAAGATGTGAATATAGACTAGTGGAAGAACAAGAACACAAGATGTGAATATTGACTAGTGGAAGAGCAAAATCTGAATATAGACTAGTGGAGGGACAAGAACACAATATGTGAATATAAACTAGTAGAAGAACAAGAGCACAAGATCAGAATACAGACTAGTGGAAGAACAAGAACACAAGATGTGAATATAGATTAGTGGAAGAACAATGACATAAGCCTGGGTCACTGACATTGAGGTGAGTGACCGGGCAGGAGGAAGAATGGAGATGAGAGTGGGAGACAGTAAGGTGAGGGACCTGGCTACGAGGAAAACAGCAGTACTGAGAAATAATGGGAAGGGTGAGTGTGGCCCCAGGGGGATGGGTCGAAAGAGAGTGTGTGTTGTGTGAAGTCAAGAGACTGAAAAGGCAGTGAGAGAGGAGACCGACTGCGGGGCAGGTCGTTTCAGAGAGAGCTCCGTGTTGTGTTGTTCTGCTAGTTGTGAAGACAGGCCTGAACCCAGAGTGGGTTCTGTATTGAGTGTAGGCCAAACCCCAGAGTGGGTTCTATAGTTGAGCAGTGGCTCCAACCCAATGTGTGGGTTGTATTGTGTGAGATCCAGCCGAGGATTGTAGCTGGATTACCTGTCTTGTGGATTGAGATTAGAAGCAGGCCGTGAGAAGGAATTGATGTGTGCTGGTTAAATTGTGAGGAGGATATTTATATTCTATGGATTACATTATGTTTTCTGGATGTATAAACATGTTCCGTTTGTCCGTCTTATTTCTGTAATAAAGGATTATGTGCGCCAACGGAATCTTGTTTAATGCCTGGTGAATATGCACTGCGGGGGTGAGTTACATTGCAAGACAGATATCTCCATTGACACACCATGAGTATCGTTACCTAGACAACGACCATCACACAATAATATCATGAGCATATCATCGTAAGAACTTCGTGATATTATCGTCAAGTAAACGTGTGACAAACAAAAACACAAGATCTTAATAGAGATTAGTGGAAGAACAAGAACACAAGATCTGAATATAGACTAGTGGAAGAACAAGAATACAAGATCTGAATATAGACTTGTTCAAGAACGGAAGAACAAGAACACAAAATGTGAATATAGACTAGTGAAAGAACAAGAACATAAGATCTGAATATAGACTTGTGGAAGAACAAGAGCACAAGATATGAATGTAGACGTGGAAGAACAAGATAAAAATACTCATAGAGTTAAGAGTGATTCTCATCAGAAGGCAGGTACTCCACCTTGCCTAAGGGTATCCTGTAGACCAGCGAAGGGAAGGGAACTTCTTCTCCTTTGATAGGGAATGCCGCTACACCGCCACCTCAGCTTCGGTGCATACTGACTTCTATAGAGCTCATACTGAGTGTACGGCTTCAGGCAGAGGAGCGCAATTAGGAGGGTAACAGCCTGATCCTGGTGCGAGGAAATGCAACCTAAAGACTAAATGAAATGTCATGGCAGGACAGACCAGGCCCCTGGCCTTGGTCGGCAACTGGTCTAGGATGGAATCTCCGACAGTCGAACAGTTAGAACATTGCTTTGCTGATCGGCACCCTCTGCAGCTTGTCTTGTTCCAGATGTATTGGTATGACCTTTCCTCTGCAGTAAACTAGGCAGGCCGAGAGAGGGATCATGTTGCATGGGCAACACATAGTCTCTAAATTCAGCCCAGGCTTTGTGTTATAGCGATGGCATAACTCCATTTTACAAATTATCGTCTGTCAAGACAGTAGACAGCAAGGTGCCAGTCAGTCAGTCAGTTAGGTAATTAGTTGCTAAAATGTCTGGTAGTTCTTCTTCTTCTTCTTCTTCTTCTTCTTCTTCGTTCATCCGGAGTTGTTTTTTCTTTTTTTGTGTGTGTTCCGGACGTGATTGCGTTGTGCCTGTTTACAGCAGAGCTGCGTTTTGCGCCGTTGGACCGACACATCCGACTTCTGCGGGCATTTGTTGACCGGGTTAACCTTCCCGGGGTCTGGTAGTTCTAGGGTTATGATGGCTGCTACATCGGTGGATTGAGTAAGCATAGGAATACTCAATTTGCGGGAATGTCGATCGTGATAACATAACATAACATACATAGCATAACATAACAACATAATTTGGTTCTCCAGGGGATGCAATTCCTGTAAAACACATTTGTGTTGCTTCCTTGTTCTGTCCCGTAACAACAAGGGAAGTCACTATAAAGTTGCTGGCGGAGTTACCTCGTCTTCCAACAGAAAGGATACATAAACCAGGCAACCATGAACGCCCCGTCAACTTTCGAGTCATTCCTTCTCTTCGAGGGAGAAAAGAAGTAAGTTTTATTCTTACGTGAGAGGTAAATTTTGTTCCTATACATATTGTGATTATGTTTATGAAGACTAGACACAGACAAGCAAACTCTTTACGATGCAATAAATTCAATAATTATACGCAGTATTAGCCCTCTATTTACCACCCATTATCGATAGGCTAATGGTTGTGAGTCGTGTCGCCGTTTTCACTGACAGACTAACCCAAACACTGGTTTCTTTCAACCGGAATCTATCTGGTTATTCAAGGCTTTTTATCACGTCGAAGATGGAAAGCAGAGAATGAAGAGAGCTTCCAGAACCTTCTAAAAGAAGTCAATACTGTCAGAATACCAAGTGTGACAAGCAGTACTCAAAATCGGTGTGTCAAACATGGACGCTAAACTTCATCTAATGAGCGCAAAATCATAACAACAGAGATAAGAAGCGTTAGATTAACTGTGACAGACAATTAGAAACGATAAAATTAGAAGAAGACTCGATCTGAAAAAGTCATACTATTCTGCATTCATTAAGGGAGGTGTTATTCAAAGTGCACTGAATAATACTGAGCATTATTCACAGTGTAACCAATTGACGGTATCAGTGCAATAACAAAAATGGGCACTCTTCCAAATAATGATCCTAAATTATTTATTGTAAAAAGTATCCCTTACAGGGTCTAATTAGGTCATTATGCTATAGTCTGTCCAGAAATGAATGCCATCATTCACGATCAATTATTTTGAAAAACTGTCTGTTGCATCGTTATGAAATTTTTCCTGCCGTCTTATATTTACCCCCACCCAAGGAATATGTCTTTCATGTCCAAAAGCAACTTAAATCATGGAAAGCGGCGACATTTCTTTGATGTTTTGGTGAAAAACTAGTGATTTCTAGTTAGCAAACTTGTTTTACAGTAATGAATGCCCCGCCAATTCAGATGATGACACAAGGCACATCCTGATTCATATGGGAGTAGGTGCAATGTCTACTCTGCTGAGACAGAACATGAGTACCTGTTTTGCACAACGAATATAGCTGTGAATGTCTCTGTAGTGGGCTTCCTTCTTAACGGTCAAGATGTTGGTCATCTTTTCATTGAAGTTTATAGAATGATTTGTATGTTTGTGTGTTTTCCCCTTATTTGACAACATGTTTCTTCTCACGTTTCTTGTTATGCCACAATATGTCAGTTCCCTCCACAATATTACTCTTCTGTTGGTATTCAATGCGTCTAGAGCTTTTATTTTTAAATTTCAGTTGTTTTTCACCTTTGAGGGCTTACAGAATTGAAAATTCATCACTGTAGAATACTAACTGTTGCTATTGACAAGTTGTATTGTTTGTGCCGATGCTGTCATGTTAATGGCCTGCAATTCTTCTTCTGAATAGTTGGAGTAAAAATATCCCAGTAGGTGTGCATATGGATTAATGTCTGCGATCTGCCCAGACCTAGGTTGATGACTGCTCTTGGTTGCATAAAATTCAATCCATGCTTTCTCCAATAGTCATCCTTCTCTTTCAACACATGGTCCTCACATTTTTTTCCACTAATCTTTTATCAATATTTAATAGCGCTGGACTGGGTTAGTATCTTGACGTACAGACAATTTGAATATAGTATTGTCAGCTGCCACCTGTCCTTTAATTTTAGCTCACTTTTAGCTTTAGTTCTATAGGGATAAAATAAGAATGGTACGGCGGAAGTCTCAAGCACCCATGACGATGCTCTTCTATCAACTTGTCGATTTGATATTTCTTGCGTTTTGGCATCTGTTTTACAAGGGACAACAATTCTAGCTAGAAATACATTTCTGGAAATGGTATGTTTTCCATTCGGAGCCATATCTTTATTGCTCCCTTTGTGCTCGATGCTGTAGGTAGTAGTCTTCTTGGGCAACACCATTGATATTATGCATTGTCCATAATTGGACACGGCGGTCTATCTAGGGATGGAAGCACTGTATTCTCGAGCCAATCTCTAAATACTTTACCATTAATATTATTATTATACTCCCTATTGTCTGTATGCTTTGATACGAACAAGAGCTCAGCGTTCTGTAGTAAGCCATTATGAGTACTGCCAGCATGGACTATGACCAATCGCTGTCCTATACTACTGGGCACATATCGCTTTATCTGTCCATCCACTGATTGCCATTCCTTATCACTTGTGTGGTGCGCATTGATCCACGTTTCATCCAAATACACTATGCTATAATTTTCTTTGCGCAAATCCCTTATTTCACGTAGGTATCTGCTTCTTATGGCTCTTAAATGCGGTTGCTCGCAAAGGATATTTCTACCTCCCTTGTGCTTTCTAAAAGTTATTATAATTTTCCACAAAGTTGTTTTGGATAGCTCTATGTTATTGTTCTTTCTCAACCAAACCCTAAGTTTTCTTACAGTCACTGTTTCTTTGGCATCCAGCATTTTTATAATCCAAAATCCAAAATTTTTATAATTTTAGGAGTCTTCGCGGCGAAGTGGTCAAGCCTTTTGACTTGGGCTCCAAAAGTTGTGGATTCAATTCTGGGCCACGTCCTTCGGTTCACGGGTTAAATATTTTGGAGACTCCTGTGGGTCTTTGCTAGAGCTGCGAAGTTTGTGCTTTGTGCGAAGCTTTCCGCGCTGCGGAAAGAGACCGAGCCATATGGGATAGAATCTGGTGCAATGAAGTCGACCCTGTCGACTTTTAAGCGACTTTTTCAAAGCATTTTATAATAGCTCGCCGTATGACATCCTTGTCAAAGCTGTCTATAATCACCTTTCTACCTACCATTTGGTTATTGGGTGGTGGTTTAATTCTAGATTCTTGCACCCATCGACGACATGACTGTTTTCTCAAACCCAATGTATGCTCTTTTTTCGGAATTTGTAATAGTATAAAACAAGTTTCCTGCGATCAGTTTCTTGACAAAATTATGTGTACAACTTCATAGCGATGCTTTGAAGTGTACACAATTTCACATTTAATCCCATTGAACAATATTCAAACATTTCAATGTTAGCGATAAGTGGTAAGATTTAAAAAAAAAAATAATAATCAGGTGTCATGAAAGAATCCATATTGACGACACCTCTGAACACTCCCAGTTTAAACAGTGCGGGGTTCTTGCCATAAGGCCAATCCCGTGAACCACAGAGAATATTCAACATTGAACGCTGATTGTCTGGCTGACGGTGTAATACATTTAAAATTATGGAACTTAATCTCTGACCCGTAAATTATATACCGCATATAAACAAACATTGAAATCTGCTGTACAATCTCCAGAACAACAAATTTTTTGTTGGGTGGACATGATGATAATGTTATATGCTAAATCTCATAATTTTCCCTCAGTTGGTTACTGAGATATGGATTTTTATATGGAGGCAAACAAATGTGAATGCACTATAGTTGCGATATTGTGATTCAGGGGCGATATTTTATTTGGCAAATAAAATTCACGGTAAACAAAGACATCTGTTGGATCCATCGATTCTGACACTCGATCACTCCATCGCTGCCAGCATCCACAGATCCATAGAGTCGCGGGTTCGACCTGTGCCACGACACAAACTGAAAACGGAAGTGATATACCACGCCAACCTACAATGATCCACAGTTTCCCCAAAAATGGCTATGTAAAGACCACTCATGCTTTCGAGTCATTATTCATTCAAATATCATGTGAGAATAACAACGTCATCTTAGCTTCAGCAGAAAAGGATACCTTAATATTCCGGTCTCCCGCGTGACAGGTGGAGATACTTACGACTATACTACTGAGGACACAATCATGCTTCCACAAAAATTAATAACATATTCAAACACATGTCCACGTGACATAAACATATGTCATGTGACCAAGCCAGCCGCAACTGCGAATAACACTAAGTGTTATTCATAGTGCACTTCGAATAATCACTTCGTTAAAGAAATGTAAATAATTTAAATGGTTTGATCACCTCACAAGACTGCCCTGGTATAATATAATCATCTACCACAAAGAGCCATGTTGAAGAAATAAAATGGATACAGAGCAAGGGGAAGACCACATAAAAGACGGAGTGATGGTATCAGGAACAATCATAGAGAAATAAAGACCAAACTACAAACAAAGTGAATTAGAAAGATCATACAAAAGATCCTGATATCTCCCCCAACACTTCACTCATGTAAATGGAGTAAGAGAAGACGTTGAAGATAGATACTAAATATAACCCTTCTGTCTTTCCTTCTCTTCTTCACTGCTGCAGTGGTTGGTTAAGTTGAGTCAAGAACCCACATCACAGCACTCAGGACATTCCCATACATGTTCTGTCTGTATCTGCAACAGCCAGCGAAGTCTCAGCACTGATGGTACCAATAGCAGTCTGATTGTGTCCATGTGACTTTTCCTCAGAGTTTTGAGTGTTGGCCAGATCCTCTGGTCACTTCCTGCAGCACCATTCTCTCCAAGCTGTGATGATCTATCTGTTCATCTCCACTATACACATGATTCTTAAGGGCCCAGACCAAATCTGTTTTATGATTCAGTATCTGGATTTATAAGGAGCGTTCATTTGGAATCCATTCGTCCAGCACCGCGTGTAATAGCATACGTTGAACATGATCATGTCATAGTCATGTGATAAGAGTCATGTGATAAGTACTGACCGATGAATAAAAGAGCAAGTGCTTATCGTCCCATGATGCATAGGTTCAGTTTCTGACCGTTGAGAAAATGGTCAGGTTGATCCAAAATTTGTCCAAAGAAACTCAAAGAGCGGTGATTCAGTTTCTTTCATTTGAAGGATGTTGACCAGTGGACATTCATCGAAGAATGCAGGCAGCGTATGGTAACAAATGTGTGTCGAAGACAACAGTGACAAATTGGGCACGAATGTTTAGGAAAGGACGTCAGTTCATGACAGATCTTTGTCGGCCGGGTCAAGCACATATTGTTGCAACAGAAAAAACCATCGCCAAAATTGATGCAGCAGTACAGATGAACTGTTGTCGAAGCATACGTTCGCTAGTGAAAGAATTTGATGTGTCAATTGGGACAATTCAAAAGGTCGTTCGTAAGAAACTGCAATATCGGAAGGTGTGTTCACAGTGGGTACCACAGATGTTGACCAACCACCAAAAAGAAGAATGCATAGGATGGTGTTTGAACCACTTGCTGTGTTACAGAGTGGAGGGTGATGCATTTCTCTTCCGCATAGTGGCAGGTGATGAATCATGGTGTCACTACTTTGAGCTGAGCAGCAAAAGAGAGAGCATGCTATGGAAGCATGCTGGATCACCAAAAGCTTAAAAATTCAAGTTACAGGTTTCCGCTGGTAAGGTTATGCTGAGCCCATTTTTTGACCATAAAGGGCTATTGTTGGTTCACTTTAAAGAGTCTGGTGTCAACATCAACTCTACCCACTACCTGCAAACACTACTCAAGCTGCAAAAAGCCATCAAGAATAAACAACCCGGCATGCTTTCTCGCGGTGTGATTTTGTTGCATGATAATGCTCGTCCGCATGTCGCAAAGGTTGTGCAGGAAGCATTAGCAAGGAAGAAGTTGGAAATTCTGCAACATCCAGCCTGTAGTCCTGATTTGTCACCATGTGATTTTCATTTGTTTGGACCTCTAAAAAAAAGCTCTCAAGGGGCAACAATTTCACACAGATGCAGACGTAATGAACACGGTAAACACTTGGATCAGTGAGCAACCACAATCCTTTTTTGCATTCGCTGCCTACCTAAACAATGGGATGCTTGCCTGAATGCCTACGGCGACTTCTTCTGACCAACCCATGGTGCATAATTCATTCAGAATGAATGCTTTGTTTAATTCTACCACACCTGTTAATGTTTCTTTCATGCTTTTGTAATAAAGCCAATGGAACAGGTTTTAAATGAACACCCCTAATACATTCCTCTGTACATCATAGATTTGATTACCATATAGCCTGTGTCAGTGGTTGACTAATGGTTCAGTATCTGGATTTGTGTTGCACTATACATCATAGATTTGTATTGCTGTGTACATCATAGATTTGTGTTGCTGTGTACATCATAGATTTGTGTTGCTCTATACATCATAGATTTGTGTTGCTCTATACATCATAGATTTGTGTTGCTCTATACATCATAGATTTGTGTTGCTCTATACATCATAGATTTGTGTTGCTCTATACATCATAGATTTGTGTTGCTCTATACATCATAGATTTGTGTTGCTCTATACATCATAGATTTGTGTTGCTCTGTACATCATAAGATTTGTGTTGCTCTATACATCATAGATTTGTGTTGCTCTGTACATCATAGATTTGTGTTGCTCTATACATCATAGATTTGTGTTGCTCTATAAATCATAGATTTGTAGTTGCTGCTAGTACATCATAGATTTGTGTTGCTGCTAGTACATCATAGATTTGTGTTGCTCTATACATCATAGATTTGTGTTGCTGTGTACATCATAGATTTGTGTTGCTCTGTACATCATAGATTTGTGTTGCTGTATACATCATAGATTTGTGTTGCTCTATACATCATAGATTTGTGTTGCTGTGTACATCATAGATTTGTGTTGCTCTATACATCATAGATTTGTGTTGCTGTGTACATCATAGATTTGTGTTGCTCTATACATCATAGATTTGTGTTGCTCTATACATCATAGATTTGTGTTTCTGTGTACATCATAGATTTGTGTTGCTGTGTACATCATAGATTTGTGTTGCTGTGTACATCATAGATTTGTGTTGCTCTATACATCATAGATTTGTGTTGCTCTATACATCATAGATTTGTGTTGCTCTATACATTATAGATTTCTGTTGCTCTATACATCATAGATTTGTGTTGCTCTATACATCATAGATTTGTGTTGCTCTATACATCATAGATTTCTGTTGCTCTATAAATCATAGATTTGTGTTGCTCTATACATCATAGATTTGTGTGCTCTATAATACATCATAGATTTGTGGTTGCTCTATACATCATAGATTTGTTGTTGCTCGATACCATCATAGATTTGTGTTGCTCTATACATCATAGATTGGTGTTGCTCTATACATCATAGATTTGTGTTGCTCTATACATCATAGATTTGTGTTGCTGTGTACATCATAGATTTGTGTTGCTCTATACATCATAGATTTCTGTTGCTCTATACATCATAGATTTGTGTTTGTCAGGGTCTTAAACTTGGCTCGCTCACCTAACAGTGTGAAACAGTACAAATACAACGTGATTTAACATAAGACTCAACGACACACCGTTCGATGGATTTATTCACATTAAATACGGAACGATGTTCACAACAAGATATATACTGGATGTTTCAATATACACTTACACAATACAGCTCACAACGTCTCACTCTCAAGATGTCCAGACATTCGACTTTCAGCACAGATACCACACAACGCCTTTCTCTCTTCACACGTCTGTCCGAGTCGAAGTCCCCCAAGCCATCTGCCGCTAACTCGCAACTCGCCTCTCACCTCAGGTGACGTCACGAGGCATGCGTGCGTTTAGCGTCGTCCTGGCTTGACCACTGGCCGCTTGTCAGCCAGCAGTCTTGCAGGCCGGTAATCACTATCCGCTGGCGGCGTAACGAAGTTACGGCTTCCCTTCTGGGAGCTAAGTCGCCTGGCGGGCATACGCTGTCACTGCATCTCGTTCCTCCTTCCGGACTCTGACACGCTCCCCGGCCCCCCCGGCAACTTCATGAAAGATGTCATCTTCATGTCTCATATATACATAATGGGTTAATATTTAAACCATTGTCAGAGTCTAACCCTTTTGTTGTTATTTACACATGCAAATAAATACACATATGCATAGAAATATATAAGAAATGTACATTGCAATCAACGACATGTGGTGTTTCAACCTTTAACACTTGTCAGGTTTTCATCCTCTTGATGGCTGACTACCTCAATTGCATTTGCGACCCGTCAGATCAGTATACCAGCTTCACGCATCTACCTCGCAGCAATTTGAAAAAAATAATAATATGGTTCTTGAAACAAAAACCATCTAGCCAGACTGAATATACGACTTTTATAAGTCGTATAAAACGCTCAAGCCCTGCCCTTATTTGGTCAGTATCTCTCGTGTTGGTCTGCAACGTTGGGCACCCTTTGCCATGCTCATTAGATGTCTACCTGTAGTGTTGACATCTGGCAACATCTTGTCTATTTATACGCAACACATTAATGGATACATTTTCAAATTATGGCCCTTTGTGTAGGGATGTAATAACACACAAATGAAAGGGAAATAATTTTAACATTCATGAAATACAATAATTTACAATAATTCTATTATTTCTTAGCGTCATTGCTTGACGTTTCTTCATATTAACGAGAAAAAGTCGGTAATATGAATACATAAATCAAGATATGATTCTAAGATTACACTACATAAATAATAACACACAATTCGTGTATTACATTTTATGATTTCATAAACATTTTAGAATCGTCTAAGTGTATGAACTTTATTTGTAGTCTGCTACTTTTACTCTAAATTTCCTAACTAATCCGGAAGTACACACGAACATTAACTCAGCTGATGTAGAAGCTTACAGAATCACACTTGTTCCGGTTTGATGTAGTTACGGAAGTACCTTTCTTACAGTTCATGTTTTAGATGTGTTCACAAAACCATTCTGGATTACGATCGACTGTTCATTTGTTTCAGCTACGAACATTATGGATTTCGGTTAACTGCAATGGAGTAGCTGTCACTGTTCAGTTTACGCGTTCGCACACGTCATAAAATATCCCTGGAATTATCCACTGCAGAATGTCCACTGGTACATTGGGTGTTCGCTTAAGGTAAGTTTTTGAGCGAATGTGACACTGTTGTTGGTGGTAATATATACAATTAATAAGTTCGCTTTCTTCTACCACACACTACACATTATACAGGCCAATCACTACATGAATTGTAAAATAAGAATACTATTTATAATGGGGGTAACCCCTATCCACATCACCTTATAGACACTGCACACTTTTGGTGAATGAAAACAATTATTCACTTCAATAATGGCTGTGTCGCCTGAGTGTATTTGTGACACACTAGCACTCAACATTTGGCTTACTACTGGGTCGGTCGGACAACGGGACAAAAGATCGGCAATCGAATTGGGTTTCGTCCTGGAATATTGTCGAACTTCAAAGCTATAATCCTGAAGTTTCAAAGACCAGCGTCTACCATATGATTTGAGGGTATTCCTGAATTTATAAAGCGCAAATCGGGCTGCTGTCAGACCCATCCACGATGAAGTGCCGTCCTAGAAAATCTGGATAATTGGTTATCACACCACTAAAGCTAGGGCTCCAATTGAGGAATGGACCCAAGCCCGTTCTCTGCTGGCTTTTAGTTTTCTGGATACGAAGTACACTGGGGTGTAGTATATTATTTTACTCTTGTCACAACTGCCTCCAATCGCCACGGAGCTAGCATCTGTACGCAATCTGAAAGGTAACGAAGTTGGTCATTTCAGGATAAGATGTTGACACTATTATGAGAAAAACACGCAAGTACTTTATCAAATGCAATTTTTAGGCTTCATTGTGTACAATTTTCTCCGTTTTTTCTTTTGTTAGTAAATTAGTAAACACTTCGTCAGTTCGGAAAACTAGGGAATGAAACTGCCGGTAGTAATTTATCAATTCCCAAAGACTTCTGACTTGTTTTTCCTTAGTAGTCGGACGTGATAGTTTGTAAAGAATTTTGGACACAATTTTATCGTCTGTCATGACAAAGCCCGTTGGATATTTTGTACCCCAGAAAGTTATTTCCTGGTAGGCTTATGTCTACTTTCGCAGGCTTTACAGTCAGTCCGTGCTGTCTAATACGTTCAAATGTCTGTCCTAACGTCTTAATGTGCTCTTTCATCGTCTCTGTGTGAACACAGATGTCGTCGATATAGCAGATTATATTAGGAATGTCTACAAGAAGAAGTCGTGTCATACGAACGAAGGTGGCGGGGGCATTAACAAGCCCAAATGGAAGTTTGCACCATTTCGTACAGTCCCCACGGTGTGGCAAATGCTGTCTAATGTCTGCTCTTGTTCGTCTACTTCTATCTGATAATATCCTTTAGTCATATCTAACGTCGAAAAGAACCTAGCGTCTGTCAGTTCTGTCAGAAGATCGTCAGTGTTTGCCATTGGCTCCAAATCAAGAACAGTAATTTTATTTAGCTTCCTATGTCGATGCACAGTCTTATTGTATTGTCCTTTTCCGTATTATCACATTGGCGATGAGAAGTCTGACTGGGATCGTCTGATGATGTTGTTTTTCTCTAAGTTGATTATTTCTTGGTGCAAATGTTCTTTGTAGTGTAATGGGATGGTGTATGGTCTGCATCTTATGGGTGTGTTTGATGTGAGTGTGATGTGATGCTGTACTAATTCTGTTTGTCCTGGGTTGTTGGAAAAGATGGTGTTGTACTGCTGTATAAGCTGTTTGCAACTGTTTTGTCTCTGCTTGAGATAACTTTGGATTGATTTTGATATCCTTCAAGCAGCTCGTCGTGTCTAATAATGCAGGCGTTGGAATCTCGTCACTGGCATCGTCGTCTTCGTGATCTATTATCACTGTACACGCTGTTGTATCGTCTTGTTCGTTGTCTCTGTTGTGGTATGGTCTTAGCTATTTATGTGATATATTTTATGTTTGTCTTTTATGAGGATTTCGTAGTCTACAGGTGAAATCTGTCTCGTCACTTTGAAGGGTCCCTGCCAAGAATCAGTCAATAAGTGTCTGTCACTAGGTAGTAGAAGAAGAACGTCCTGTCCAGGTGTCACCGTTATTGTCCTGTTACCTTTGTCAGCATACTGTCTATAAGTAGCACCCGATAGGTTTTAGTGCATTCTTCGCAATAATACATGATTTGATGATTCTTTCACGCAGTGATGTAACAGATACGTATGATGATATGGGTTTAAAGTACTGGAGTAGAGTCAGTTACATTTGGTGATAAATGGTCAATGGGCCGCGTGGTTTGGCACCATAGATAAGTTCAAAAGGAGAGAACCGGTACTAAGCATGTGGTACCTCGCGATAAGCAAAAGAATAGCTGGTAGATATAAATCCCAGTTATTGGGGTGCTCTTGCGTTCACTTTTGCCAGCATGTGCTTTAGATCCCCGTTAAATTTTTTCAATTACTCCGCTACTGTGAGGATGGTACGGGAATTGAAACATTGTTTCACTCCCAACATTTTGGTGAAAGCCTGAGTAGATGCGGCAATAAACTGAGTGCCCTCTATCAGATTGGATAGTATCTGGAAAACCCATCCTAGAAAAAATATGGAAGAAGACTTCCATTATGTCATTGGCAGTTATGTTCTTTAGCGGAATAGCTTCCGGCCAGCGACTACATTGATCAATGACAGTTTAGAATAAATTTATTCCCTCTAGTAGTTGTATGATTGAGAGGGCCCACTATGTCAACCGATAGTTTTTCAAAAGGTCGACTGGCTAAGTCAGGTGACTTGTAACTTTGCCTGTGGGTGTTTACCTTTTTTTACCAGTTTCTGGCAGGTGTCACAACTTCTGCAATATGCTTTAATGTCATTGCAAAATTTGGGCCAATGAAACTGTGTCAATAATCTGGATCTGGTCTTAACGTATGCCATGTGCCCTGCAAGAGGTATATCGTGGGCAAGATGTAAGGCTTACTTGCGATAACTTGTTGGCAAAACAGTTTTGCTCTGTGGTGTTGTCACTTTGGTGTAATACCTGGTGAGTATATTATTTTTCATAGCAAAATGCCATTTTGCATTCTTGGTTACCTTTGGCTTTTGGCCGATCAGATTAAAGTATTTTGACAATGAAGGATCAGCTTTTTGTGCTGTTACAAATGTTTCCTTCATAGTGTTTGTAGGTAGTGTTACTGTGCTGAGTGATTGTATAGCCTCAGTTTGCTTACTTTCATCTTGCACTCTAGCAGTAGCTCTAGTTACTGTGTTCACACATTCGATGATATCAGATGATGATGGAACAATGTTATCAATGATGTCATGAGAACTTAGTGCTCCATTAGCTACCATACAATCAATAGGTGGTGTGACATTTTCAATGATGACATTTGATGTTGATGGTATGTTATCATCCATACATGGAGATGTTATGTCATGAGGTTTATCATTCACCTCAGGTAAATTTCCAATAATTACATCACACACTGGGTTTGTTAATACAGCGCACTTTACTTTCCCAGTGAGGAAAGGTGTTTCAATGTATGCCCATGCTAATGGGTATTTCTCAATATTGCCTGAGAATGTTCTGCATGTTACGTGCCTGCCTGTATAGTCTGTAGGCGTTATGAATGTTCTTTTCAGACCAATGAGTGAACTGCCTGTATCACGAAGGACTGTAGCAGGCATATCCGTGATGGATGTTTATTCTGCCTTTTGAATCTACTACCAAATTAGCTTCTTCATTGGCAATAGGGATGGCATGACCGCATGTTAAAATACCATCTTCAAAAAAGTGTTACAAACAGAGCATTTGTTTGCGCTGAATATGTCAAAAGCCTGTGCTGAGTTCACAGGATGTTCTCTGGCTCTTCTTCTTCAGACGCCGAACTATCAACAAGGCGGCATTTGCTTTGTTGGTCATATACCTGCCCTTACACTCTTTCCGATGGTGTCCGTACGCCTTACAGAGGAAACATTTACGCAAACTTTTGAAGGTTTTACGCTCCTTATCTGTCTGTTTACCATGTTTAGTAGGTAAGTATGATAACCAGGGTTTTTATCACACATTTCAGACTGATGATGAGAATATTTACAATAATTGCAATGGTATAACTTCTCAGAAGTAGGTCTATGAGGTTTCTGCCTACTATAGGGTTTGTCATAGTTAGCCGCTGCTACAAAGTTAATATCAGTAGCTTCAGTGGCAAAGCAATGTTTGTTGGCTGTGTAGTACGCCGAACCACGTCTTTCAATCTCATCCACACTAGTGCATTCGTTCTCTAACAAAAATTTAGAAAATGCTGAAGGAATCGATGATACAATTTTGTCTCTAATGATTAGATCTTCTAATCTCTGATAGTTCTTGTCAATTTTAGCTGCTGAAGTCCATTTGGTGAATATATCTCGGACTAAGCAGAGGTAATCAGAGAACGTTTGAGTCGGTTTTGGGCTCAACTTACTGAATTGTTCTCTGTAACCTGCCTCATCTAACATAAATGTGCCATAATCTTAGATTTCAGATAATGGTAATCTTTTCTGAGGTCTTTGGGGATGGTTTCAATTACTTTAAGAGGTTCCCCTGACAAACTCCTCATGTACACAATATTCCATTCAGACAGTGGAACTTGATAATGTTCCATTAAAGTTTCAAAATTTTGGGTAAAAGCTGCAATGCAGTCACCCGAGGTATAGTTACGTACAATACCTTGATATTTCTTGTACTGGTTTTCTTTCTCCAGTCTTTCAGATTTCTTAGACTCTTTGTTAATGGCAGTCTCAGTGTCAAGTTGTTTCATCTTCAACTGTAACTCCAGTTCTTCTCTCTTACTCTGAGCTGTTATTTCTGCCTTCTTTAGCTCACTATCTATCTCAGCTTGCTTTGTCTTTGCAGCCATTTCTGCCTGCTTTAATGCTCTTTCAGCCGCTCTTTCATCGCGTTCATTAGCTTTCTCCTGTACTAGTAGGTATTCAGAGTACTTCTGCTCACTCCACTGTGTTAATTCATCACCATGTAACTGTAATTTTATCCCCATATCAATGAAATCAAATAATGAAGACATGATGGACAATGTCAATGAAATACCAGCCACACAAAATATGTTATAAGTGGTTAGTAAAGAACAATTTACAATTGATTTCTATTGACGATGCTGTGCCTAAAATTGCATAGTTAAAGTATGTGAAAAGCAAAAATATACTCAAGTGCCCTGGATGCGTGAAGAATGGTTGGAAATCGGGCTAGGAACTGTAGGGTCGTTACTTCAAAACCACGAATGACCTCTACGGCAGGGTTTCGGATGGTACGGAAAAACCTGCTTTATTTTTGGAGAGAATAAGTTAATGTCTATTTGTTGGTGTGTGCCTGCTTGTCACTAAGTATTGATTAGGTTTGTATGGCGTTGAGTGTAGTTGTAGGTCGTAAATTTGTCTGTCAACAATTTTTTTTTTCAAAACAAGTTACTTTCTTTCCAAACACTTTTCGCGTTCCACAACTCAATGCACAAAGACAATCTACACTTATGTTAACACTTTACAACATTGATGATACATCACTTACATCAAGATAACATTCAGTAAGGACATAGACATCAAGTTTACAAGATGGCGACAAGGTCAAAATGGCGACAAGATCACAATGTCGACAAGGTCAAAACGGTGACAAGTTTCACAAACCACAAATGTTTGACACGGATTACAAAATCAAACAATATGTATGCATTGTACGTTTACAAATAGTCTTACACATGTTTCAACAATGTAGTTAATAATGAAAATGAGCCTTCCACGATCACATTTACATGTACTATAAAGTTTGACAAAAATTTCACGTTTACAAACTCTAGTTTTAAATCGTTAATCACTAAAACACGTTCATATCAATGCCGGACGAAAGCCCCCACGTCCACACATGTCAGGGTCTTAAACTTGGCTCGCTCACCTAACAGTGTGAAACAGTACAAATACAACGTGATTTAACGTAAGACTCAACGACACACCCAGTTCGATGGATTTATTCACATTAAATACGGAACGATGTTCACAACAAGATATATACTGGATGTTTCAATATACACTTACACAATACAGCTCACAACGTCTCACTCTCAAGATGTCCAGACATTCGACTTTCAGCACAGATACCACACAACGCCTTTCTCTCTTCACACGTCTGTCCGAGTCGAAGTCCCCCAAGCCGTCTGCCGCTAACTCGCAACTCGCCTCTCACCTCAGGTGACGTCACGAGGCATGCGTGCGTTTAGCGTCGTCCTGGCTTGACCACTGGTCGCTTGTCAGCCAGCAGTCTTGCAGGCCGGTAATCACTATCCGCCTGGCGGCGTAACGAAGTTACGGCGTCCCTTCTGGGAGCTAAGTCGCCTGGCGGGCGTAACGATGTCACTGCATCTCTGTCTCCTTTCCGGACTCTGACAGTGTTGCTCTATACATCATAGATTTGTGTTGCTCTATACATCATAGATTTGTGTTGCTCTATACATCATAGATTTGTGTTGCTGTGTACATCATAGATTTGTGTTGCTGTGTACATCATAGATTTGTGTTGCTCTATACATCATAGATTTCTGTTGCTCTATACATCATAGATTTGTGTTGCTCTATACATCATAGATTTGTGTTGCTCTATACATCATAGATTTGTGTTGCTCTGTACATCATAGATTTGTGTTGCTCTATACATCATAGATTTGTGTTGCTCTATACATCATAGATTTCTGTTGCTCTATACATCATAGATTTGTGTTGCTGTGTACATCATAGATTTGTGTTGCTGTGTACATCATAGATTTGTGTTGCTCTATACATCATAGATTTGTGTTGCTCTATACATCATAGATTTGTGTTGCTCTATACATCATAGATTTGTGTTGTTCTATACATCATAGATTTGTGTTGCTCTGTACATCATAGATTTGTGTTGCTCTATACATCATAGATTTGTGTTGCTGTGTAATCATAGATTTGTGTTGCTCTATACATCATAGACTTGTGTTGCTCTATACATCATAGATTTGTGTTGCTCTATACATCATAGATTTGTGTTGTTCTATACATCATAGATTTGTGTTGCTCTGTACATAATAGATTTGTGTTGCTCTATACATCATAGATTTGTGTTGTTCTATACATCATAGATTTGTGTTGCTCTGTACATAATAGATTTGTGTTGCTCTATACATCATAGATTTGTGTTGTTCTATACATCATAGATTTGTGTTGCTCTGTACATCATAGATTTGTGTTGCTCTATACATCATAGATTTGTGTTGCTGTGTAATCATAGATTTGTGTTGCTCTATACATCATAGACTTGTGTTGCTCTATACATCATAGATTTGTGTTGCTCTATACATCATAGATTTGTGTTGCTCTATACATCATAGATTTGTGTTGCTCTATACATCATAGATTTGTGTTGCTCTATACATCATAGATTTGATGACCATATAGCTTGTGTCAGTGGTTGAATGTTCCCATAACTTTATGTTTCAGGATCACGATCGAGAAGGATTCCAAAGTTCCCAACGCAGCCATTTTTACAGTCAACAAGGAGGACCACACTTTGGGAAACCTGATTACCACGTGAGTTTGAGTTGTTTAGATACTGGATTAAGTATCCAGTTCTCTTCACTACTGCACATTTTAACTGTTGTATAGTTCTTTTTTAATCTGCAATGTCCAGTGTATGGTTTCGTTGACTTCAACACGCCTTGTGTGAAACTGTCTTGAAGGAGTTGACAGATGCTATTTACCATATTGCCTGTTGGAGGTACAGAGTGCGTTCACGTGGCTTGATGGCTTCTTAGAGAACAAGTATATCTTGGATGTTCTGGACAGGTATGAGGGGCAATGAACAGGCTGGTAGACTGGCTGCTGCCGCTCCTCCAGGAAGATATCTTGAAAGTAGCTAACTCACAGGGAGAACTGATCACTTGCATAAGAAGAAGGCATCCACATTTACTGGGCATGTTATGAGAAGAGGAAAGTTGGTGTGTATTGTCACAGCAATAAAATTGGAGGGTGGAGAGGCATGGGAAGACCAAGAGAGAAGATCCTTGGCATTTTGACATTATGGCATGTAGGAATATCAGTATCAGAAATGATTGGCAGTACACAAAACAGAAGGCTGCGGACAGACATAATCACCAACGCCATGCGGCATGGACTATAAGAAGATTGGCAGTACACGAGACAGAAGGCTGCGGACAGACATTATCACCAACGCCACACGGCATGACTATAAGAAGATTGGCAGTACACGAGACAGAAGGCTGCGGACAGACATGATCACCAATGCCACACGGCATGAACTATAAGAAGATTGGCAGTACATGAGACAGAAGGCTGTGGACAGACATGATCACCAATGCCACACGGCATGGACTATAAGAAGATTGGCAGTACACGAGACAGAAGGCTGCGGACAGACATGATCACCAACGCCACACGGCATGGACTATAAGAAGATTGGCAGTACACGAGACAGAAGGCTGCGGACAGACATGATCACCAACACCACACGGCATGGACTATAAGAAGATTGGCAGTACACGAGACAGAAGGCTGCGGACAGACATGATCACCAACGCCACACGGCATGGAACTATAAGAAGATTGGCAGTACATGAGACAGAAGGCTGCGGACAGACATGATCACCAACGCCACACGGCATGGACTATAAGAAGAAGTGATTATATATTGGTAGTAGAAAACACGTAGAAATGGAGGTCAAGGACATTGAACTAACAAGGACATAGGACTAACTAACAAGGACACAGGACTTATATGTTGTTGAAGACAGCATAACATTGTGATTGATTGGAGCACTGATTGTGTAAGTCTTAGATCCCATGTTTTCACACAAGTTTGATTGGAGCACTGATTGTGTCAGTTTTAAAATCCCATGTTTTCACACACATTCTTGGTTGCCAATCTTGGGGTCACAGCTAGATCAAACTAAACATAATGAGCCAGGCCCTTATTTCTCAGCCCTTTTCTTTTTCTCAGGAGCCAGAATATATTTTTGCAGATTCAGACTGTGACAACAATTGAAAACTGGTGCCAGGTCAGGATGTCTTGGTGCCATGGTGACCAGGCTCCTGGATGCCTGCCTCCCCAGCCTGGGGATATCCCAGCCGTGTGAAATATCTAACCTAACAGCATGAAATACCTCATCATCATCATCATCATCATCAAGTGCCTTGCCAGCTGGCGTGGGCGACCATGCTTCTCCACAAATTGCGATCTCCGATGGCAGGGGTCAGTTCATATGTTGAATCCCTTCCATAGCAGGGCACGTGGCTGTAAAGTATTTTTTCTCACTGTCTTTGTCTCCTCTCTTTCCACAAATCTATCCCGGTTGTGATAGGTTCCAGTTTTTGTCTTCTCATGTGGCCCCAAAACGATGATTGCTGCTTTCTGATGTTTGTGATAAATTGTCTTTGTGACTTAAGTTAGTTACATATTCTTTACAGGATGTAGCAGTCAACCCCAGCATTTTTTGGCTGTTTGTGATTTCTTGGCAGTTGCTTTCTGAATGACCGGCACTCATACCATTGTATGAAAATATTAGCTCAAGGCGGTCTGCTTCCAGAACATGGTATGCAGGGTTACGAATTTTGCTTGTAAGCATTTTGCCACAGAGCCGGTTTGTGACTTAGCCTTCCTCAAAATGTCCAGGTTTGTGACTTAGCCTTCCTCAAAATGTCCAGGTTTGTGACTTAGCCTCCCTCATAATGTCTAGGTTTGTGACTTAGCCTCCCTCAAAATGTCCAGGTTTGTGACTTAGCTTCCCTCATACTTCCAGGTTTGTGACTTCGCCTCCTTCAAAATGTCCAGATTTTCTCATTTTTGGCATTCAATAAATTGTGAAATATCTAACCTAACATCATGAAATATCTAACCCAACATCATGAAACATATAATCTAACATCATGACATATCTAAGCCAACAATATGAATGATCTTACCCAGTCATTTCCCATCTCTTGCTTTGTACCCCACACTTCAACATTTCTCTATGGGTGTGTCCTGTCTTCTCTCTGGCAGGCAGTTGCTCAAGGACCCCCAGGTACTGTTTGCTGGCTACAAGGTGCCCCACCCCCTGGAGCACAAGTTTGTTCTGCGGATTCAGACCACACCTGACTACACGCCACAAGAAGCCGTGACCAACGCCATCACCGACCTCATCTCTGAAATATCTCTTCTGGAGGAGAGGTTCCGGGTAGGTAGCTTTCTCCGGTTCTCTGTGTCTGTATGTGTGTGTCTGTCTATGTATCTCTCTCTAACTCTGTGTGTGTGTGTCTATGTATCTCTCTCTAGTTTTGTGTGTGTCTGTCTATGTATCTCTCTCTAGCTCTGTGTGTCTGTCTATGTATCTCTCTCTAGTTTTGTGTGTGTCTGTCTATGTATCTCTCTCTAGTTTTGTGTGTGTGTGTGTCTATGTATCTCTCTCTAGCTCTGTGTGTCTGTCTATGTATCTCTCTCTAGCTCTGTGTGTCTGTCTATGTATCTCTCTCTAGTTTGTGTGTGTCTGTCTATGTATCTCTCTCTAGTTTTGTGTGTGTGTGTGTCTATGTATCTCTCTCTAGCTCTGTGTGTCTGTCTATGTATCTCTCTCTAGCTCTGTGTGTCTGTCTATGTATCTCTCTCTAGCTCTGTGTGTCTGTCTATGTATCTCTCTCTAATTTTGTGTGTGTGTGTCTATGTATCTCTCTCTAGCTCTGTGTGTCTGTCTATGTATCTCTCTCTAGCTCTGTGTGTCTGTCTATGTATCTCTCTCTAGCTCTGTGTGTCTGTCTATGTATCTCTCTCTAGCTCTGTGTGTCTGTCTATGTATCTCTCTCTAGCTCTGTGTGTCTGTCTATGTATCTCTCTCTAGCTCTGTGTGTCTGTCTATGTATCTCTCTCTAGCTCTGTGTGTCTGTCTATGTATCTCTCTCTAGCTCTGTGTGTCTGTCTATGTATCTCTCTCTAGCTCTGTGTGTGTCTGTCTATGTATCTCTCTCTAGCTCTGTGTGTCTGTCTATGTATCTCTCTCTAGCTCTGTGTGTGTCTGTCTATGTATCTCTCTCTAGCTCTGTGTGTCTGTCTATGTATCTCTCTCTAGCTCTGTGTGTCTGTCTATGTATCTCTCTCTAGCTCTGTGTGTCTGTCTATGTATCTCTCTCTAGCTCTGTGTGTCTGTCTATGTATCTCTCTCTAGCTCTGTGTGTGTCTGTCTATGTATCTCTCTCTAGTTTTGTGTGTGTCTGTCTATGTATCTCTCTCTAGCTCTGTGTGTCTGTCTATGTATCTCTCTCTAGTTTTGTGTGTGTGTGTGTCTATGTATCTCTCTCTAGCTCTGTGTGTCTGTCTATGTATCTTCTCTCTAGTTTTGTGTGTGTCTGTCTATGTATCTCTCTCTAGTTTTGTGTGTGTCTGTCTATGTATCTCTCTCTAGCTCTGTGTGTGTGTCTATGTATCTCTCTCTAGTTTTGTGTGTGTCTGTCTATGTATCTCTCTCTAGTTTTGTGTGTGTCTGTCTATGTATCTCTCTCTAGCTCTGTGTGTCTGTCTATGTATCTCTCTCTAGTTTTGTGTGTGTCTGTCTATGTATCTCTCTCTAGTTTGTGTGTGTGTCTGTCTATGTATCTCTCTCTAGCTCTGTGTGTCTGTCTATGTATCTCTCTCTAGCTCTGTGTGTCTGTCTATGTATCTCTCTCTAGTTTTGTGTGTGTCTGTCTATGTATCTCTCTCTAGTTTTGTGTGTGTCTGTCTATGTATCTCTCTCTAGCTCTGTGTGTCTGTCTATGTATCTCTCTCTAGCTCTGTGTGTCTGTCTATGTATCTCTCTCTAGCTCTGTGTGTGTCTGTCTATGTATCTCTCTCTAGCTCTGTGTGTCTGTCTATGTATCTCTCTCTAGCTCTGTGTGTGTCTGTCTATGTATCTCTCTCTAGCTCTGTGTGTCTGTCTATGTATCTCTCTCTAGTTTTGTGTGTGTCTGTCTATGTATCTCTCTCTAGTTTGTGTGTGTGTGTGTCTATGTATCTCTCTCTAGCTCTGTGTGTGTCTGTCTATGTATCTCTCTCTAGCTCTGTGTGTCTGTCTATGTATCTCTCTCTAGCTCTGTGTGTCTGTCTATGTATCTCTCTCTAGCTCTGTGTGTCTGTCTATGTATCTCTCTCTAGCTCTGTGTGTCTGTCTATGTATCTCTCTCTAGTTTTGTGTGTGTCTGTCTATGTATCTCTCTCTAGTTTTGTGTGTGTCTGTCTATGTATCTCTCTCTAGCTCTGTGTGTCTGTCTATGTATCTCTCTCTAGTTTGTGTGTGTCTGTCTATGTATCTCTCTCTAGTTTTGTGTGTGTCTGTCTATGTATCTCTCTCTAGCTCTGTGTGTGTCTGTCTATGTATCTCTCTCTAGCTCTGTGTGTCTGTCTATGTATCTCTCTCTAGTTTTGTGTGTGTCTGTCTATGTATCTCTCTCTAGTTTTGTGTGTGTCTGTCTATGTATCTCTCTCTAGTTTTGTGTGTGTCTGTCTATGTATCTCTCTCTAGCTCTGTGTGTCTGTCTATGTATCTCTCTCTAGCTCTGTGTGTGTCTGTCTATGTATCTCTCTCTAGCTCTGTGTGTGTCTGTCTATGTATCTCTCTCTAGCTCTGTGTGTGTCTGTCTATGTATCTCTCTCTAGCTCTGTGTGTGTCTGTCTATGTATCTCTCTCTAGCTCTGTGTGTGTCTGTCTATGTATCTCTCTCTAGCTCTGTGTGTCTGTCTATGTATCTCTCTCTAGCTCTGTGTGTCTGTCTATGTATCTCTCTCTAGCTCTGTGTGTGTCTGTCTATGTATCTCTCTCTAGCTCTGTGTGTGTCTGTCTATGTATCTCTCTCTAGCTCTGTGTGTGTCTGTCTATGTATCTCTCTCTAGCTCTGTGTGTGTCTGTCTATGTATCTCTCTCTAGTTTGTGTGTGTGTGTCTATGTATCTCTCTCTAGCTCTGTGTGTCTGTCTATGTATCTCTCTCTAGCTCTGTGTGTGTCTGTCTATGTATCTCTCTCTAATTTTGTGTGTGTGTGTCTATGTATCTCTCTCTAGCTCTGTGTGTCTGTCTATGTATCTCTCTCTAGCTCTGTGTGTCTGTCTATGTATCTCTCTCTAGCTCTGTGTGTGTCTGTCTATGTATCTCTCTCTAGCTCTGTGTGTGTCTGTATGTGTGTATCTCTCTCTCTAGTTCTTCTGTGTGTTGTCTATGTATCTCTTAGTTTTGTGTATGTGTGTCTCTGTCTGTGTGTGTCTCTCTGTCTGTCTATGTGTGTGTGTATGTGTCTTTCTACTTCTGTGTGTGTCTCTGTCTGTGTGTGTGTGTGTGTCTGTCTCTCTCTAGTTCTGTGTGTGTGTTCGCGTGCAAGCCCCCCTTCCCCCATGTGTCTCTGTCAGTCTATCTGTCTGTTTATCTGCTGCCTTTCTATCTGTGCCTACCTGCCTGTCTTGTTTGTCTGAGCCTGCCTATCTGTCTGTCTGTCTGCATATACACAACTAACCTACATTATCACAATATCTCTCCGTAGGATGCAGTTCGAGACAGACAGGAAGGCTCGCCAATATGATCAAGACCAGTCACATTATCATCATCATCATTTCATTTTTCATTGTGTACATATCACCATACAAGCCTCACAGAGTCATTGCCAGTTGTCACATGACAGTTAATGATCATGTTCGCTACTCCCTTTATCCTGTCGTCGTCATCATCACGGACCGGCACTTGTCAGAGTGTAGTGTTTGAATACCAGTGGGCACAGTGTTCTCAGGGAGGTGAGGTGTTTTGTTCCACTACCCCATCTGTCATTATATTGTTATAAGCAACAAAGACTTAACCTAGGAAAACATGGAGTGAGAAGTCAAGTCTTTTACAGATGGGTGAAAGATCTCGGGGTCGGCCTCTACTACAGTACAAAGATTTGTGTAAGTGGGACGTGAATGCTACAGGCGTTGATGTTGCACCTTGGGAGCAAGTCGCCGCTGATCGCATTGCATGGTGGGAAAAGATCAGGAATGGAGTAAAGATAAAGGAGAAAATGATTGCAGGCAGGTTACACACTGAGACGTCAGATGGTGCGTGGTGGTGGAAATGACCATGAACATTTACAATATGAATTGGTCAGATCAGTCATAATTGAAATGGGTTGTATGAGTTATTATGCCATTGTTTGAAGCACAGTGTCTGTCAAGATGGCCAGGTACCAGTGAGTGACTTAACCTAGGGAAAAGTCAAGTCAGAAGTCAACATCATCATAAACAAACACACATGTACTGTTGGTGCACATAGAAGTGGAAGAAGGAAGTAGAGACTAGAGGACGCATCAGACAATATAAACATTGAAAGTTATAGTTGCCAACCTGAATTAGAACCTGTCACCTTCAAATGACAACAGCGCCTCGGTGCTGGAACAAGTGTAATGACACATGACCAACTAGACATCTAAACAAAAATTAAAAGGTGTCTTCATTAGCTAGGTCTGTCATCTACATGAACTCACAACTAGTGTGTGCAGTCCTGTCGTTGGTATGGAAAAAAAACCTTTCATGACAACACATATCAGATAAAACATACTTTCATGACAACACATATAAGATAAAACATACTTTCGTGGCAACACATATAACATTATTCTGAGGGTGCAGACTATGATTTACGATGACCAGAGTGTCCCTTCGGGATCCAGGGGCCATCATTGTTGTTTCCACATCCAGCATGTCAGGGCCAGAATTTAGAAAGTGTTCGTAGAGTTGCAAGCAGTTTGTGGGCAAATATCATAATTATTTTATGGTAAATAAACTGTGACCAGATTTCTTATGAGTATTCTTTTTCTTTGTGTGTGTGTGTGAGGGAGAGAGAGAGAGAGAATAAATGTCCTGCCATGAAAATATGCGATTTATTTTATATGTCCTGTCATGAAAGTGTGATTTATGTTACTTGTTGTTGTCATGAAGGTGTGTGATTTATTTTTATATGTATTGTCATGAAAGTATGTGATTTATTGTATATGTGTTGTCATGAAAGTATATGATTTTTTAAAATATGTGTTGTCATAAAAGGTTGTGATTTATTTTAATTGTCTTGTCATGAAAGGTTGTGATTTGTTTTATATGTGTTGTCATGAAAGATTGTGAATTACATCTGTTGCAGACAGCAGTCTGCTGGTAGGCAGACTTATGTTGCTCCTTTGGGCAGCTATCTAGATTATGACCAGGCTGATTCAGACGAAAACAAATGAATAAATTATGGAGTGGGACTGATAGAACTACAAAACTTTGATTTTTAAGAGCATGCATCTTTCCCATTGCAACATACGCCTGTGAGACCTGGACACTTACTAAACAAGCTGAACAGCACATAACTGAATGCCTTTAAATATAAATATTATAGACGAGTTCTAAGAATATCTTGGATAAAGAAAATATAACAAATGCAACCATTCTTCAAGAGCTGAATTTTAAAGAGGGTTGGCTATTAAAGACGATAAAACAAAGAAAATTGAAATTACATCATCATGCATCACGATTCGACGCGTTATCGAGAGCCGGCCGCGTGTTTGTTAGAAAATGGCACGCTGCAAGAAAAATTCCACTAGGCACCCGACGTTGATTGATTCAGGAACCGACATCACGGTATTCGGGGCATTCCCATAAGCGCTCCGTCCCCATCCTCAGCAGCCAGAGAAGAGTACCAACACCAATAGTACCAGTAGCAATCAGATTATATGTCCGTCTCGCCTGAGCTTCGGCCAGATCCCCTCGTCACTCCTCGCTGTCTCATTCTTGCCAGACCATGGTGATCCATTTGCTCCTCCGAGGTGTACACGTGCTCCCACAAGGCCGCAATCACGTCTGCCTTGTCATGCATCAATACTCCACCAAGTTTTGCACAGCCAGCCAATTTGTCCGCCGATTCATACCCCAGCACACCGGCATGCCCCGGAGAAAAGATCCAGGCGATGCTTGCCACTCTTCTGAAGCGAAGCAATCCATTCTGCCTGTCCTCACCTTCCTCAGCGTGCTTTCTGAGTCAGTTACAATCACGATGTGTGTGTGCATTGTATTCTCCATCCAGCGGAAAGCTGCACTGACCGCCTCCACCTCCATTCTTAGCTAGATGTTGTGGTATCATATGTCAGGCTCTCCTACACCAAATGCCGACCATTAGCTTTTGCTAAGAACCTCCAGGCACTTCAAAATGAGCAGCGTTGTAGCCGCCAAAACTATCAAAATGATGCAAGAAGACATGTCTGCTAGCTGCAGCACAACGCCAGAACCTGAAGAAACATTGAATGAAGCTACCACTTCTACACAAGATGAAGCCGCACCCATAGCTCAACAGACGTCAGAGACTACAACTTTAACTGAACACCAGCAGCAGCCGTGAAGTTTTCAACAGCACAAAGACGAAGCAGCCCAGTTAACTAAAGATCTCAACATCAGAGGAAAATACAACAGGAATTCACCGGCAAATTACTGTTAAAACAGACAAGCGTGGGAGAAGCCAAACTGTCGGCGCTACCAATAGACAAGATAATCAAGCTGCTGGAAAACGATCTGGGAAGAAATAGCATCAACCAGCTACGCAAGACACCTGATGGAGTAGTGGTCTCCATTAAAAAAAAACAACCCCAAAAAGCCACAGCACTTATGCAGAAAATCGCACAAGGAGAGTAAGGCCGATATCAAGCTTCACCACGGCATCTTATTGGAAGCCACCCGACACCGCATGATGAAACGATGGGTCATTAAACGAGTCAAGACCCATCTCACCAACGACCAGATCAGGGAGATGCTGACAAGGGAGAACAAGAAACTCAAGGTCACCAGTGCCGAAAGGATCATCGGAAAGAACAACATCCCCTCCACAGTCGTCATAGTAACATCGGAGGACCGAGTGATCCCTCAATACATCAGATGAGACAAGAGAGACCAAGTTCCAGAGCACTACATACCGATTGTGCTGCAGTGCTCTAAGTGCCTGAAGTTTTGGCACACCCGTGCCACCTGCAAGAGTGAGGTTGAGGTTTGCAGTTACTGCTCTGGACCTCATCTATACAGTCAGTGCCAGCATGCAAAGATCGACAAGGACTTCAGGAGGCCTAACACTAACAGAAAGTGCGCCAACTGCCTCGGCAACCACGGCGCCAGGTACCTCGGCTGCCCCTGCCACCAAGACAGCAAGGAAGCCATGAAGATCGCCATCAAGACTAACCTGCCCTATAAAGAAGCTAGGAGGCAGGTCGAGGCCACCAATCGACTCACCAAATATGACAAAGCACAACTGGAAGGCCAACTGAAGGACCTGAAAACGCAGTTCAAAAACATGGAGGAAGAAAAAGACAAAACGCATGAAACACAGTTAACGGCCGTTCACCGCATCCTGGACGAACTGAAGCAAGTCCAGCAGAAGATAGAGCAGGATGTCGCTCGAATGGCTGCAATCAAGACGGAGACAGAAGAAACTCTATCAAAAATCCAAGACGAAAGAGAAAAGACAGAAGAAACTCTCAAGCAGATAGAAGAAGAAAGAGCACAAATGGAATCATTGGATGAACTGAAGCAAGTAAAGCAGAAGATTGAGCAGGTTATAAAGACCGAGAATGAAGAACAGCTATCAAAAATACAAAAAGAAAGGACGTGAGATACTCTACAAGAGATAGTAACACACATCAGTACCCAGGCAGCCTTACTCGAACCAGAAGATGCAAGAGCACAGAGAGAAGAAGAAGCAACAGAGGAAGGACGATATCGCTCACCACCAAGATCCGACTGGCGAACACCGAGAAGAGTCGAAGGAAACTCACGACGGGGTAATAGGAGGAACACCAGGAGAGACGACAACTGGTAAAGCTCCCTGAAGGAAACAGCACCATAAGACAGGGTGGGACCACAATTACTCCGGGCCTCAACAAGTGCGCGACTCTGTCCAGACATGAAAAACCTCATCAAGAAAGTAAAGAACGCAATCAACCCATCAGAAGCCGGGAGGCTGACAACAAGCAGCTCCAAGTACGAAAGACAAACTACAAGCTACACAATAAACACCCCTACATAGCCAAGTCGAAGGCTGAATGGGGGTAGTCGTACCAAAAATTGGATTGGATTGGAAAATTGAAATATTTTGGTCACTTGAAACGTCATGAAAGTTTGGAGAGGCATATGCCCGGGAAGAGAGGAAGAGCATGGCCAAAGAGAATATGGGTGCAGGTTGTGGCGGACGATCTCCAGATGGGTGTATCGGACGCGAGACATCTTGCTTGTGGCAGAAAAGTTTTTCGGAAAGTTGTTATGGTAGCGAGGTTCTGCAAAGAACGTGCTACTGAATGAATGATTCACTTGGGGGGGGGGGGGGGGGGGGGGGGGGGGGGTGGAGGTTAAGCCAGGCTGGTGTCTTCAGCAAGGGAACTGTTCATTGGCTGCTGAAGTAGGAGCATGGTGGGAATGTCCCGAGTGTGGTGATTTTGATTCTTGAATTCACATTACTTCTAGCTGTGTTCTGTATTTCGGTAACAGATAACTAGTGAAGAACACCACAAACATAAATCTGAGTACAACTGATAGGAAATTAATTAATTCAGTGCCAAACAGGCAGTAGGTTTGGACCATTCACGGTGTACAACCACATGAACAATTATAATGTACAGACTAGCACGGGCGGACACATACACCAGCCAGACAGTTCTGCCAGAAACAACAGACTAGCACGGGCGGACACATACACCAGCCAGACAGTTCTGCCAGAAACAACAGACTAGCACGGGCGGACACATACACCAGCCAGACAGTTCTGCCAGAAACAACAGACTAGCATGGGCGGACACATACACCAGCCAGACAGTTCTGCCAGAAACAACAGACTAGCACGGGCGGACACATACACCAGCCAGACAGTTCTGCCAGAAACAACAGACTAGCACGGGCGGACACAAACACCAGCCAGACAGTCCTGCCAGAAACAACAGACTAGCACGGGCGGACACATACACCAGCCACAGTCCTGCCAGAAACACAGACTAGCACGGGCGGACACATACACCAGCCAGACAGTTCTGCCAGAAACAACAGACTAGCACGGCGGACACATACACCAGCCAGACAGTTCTGCCAGAAACAACAGACTAGCACGGGCGGACACATACACCAGCCAGACAGTCCTGCCAGAAACAACAGACTAGCACGGGCGGACACATACACCAGCCAGTCCTGCCAGAAACAACAGACTAGCACGGGCGGACACATACACCAGCCAGACAGTTCTGCCAGAAACAACAGACTAGCACGGGCGGACACATACACCAGCCAGACAGTTCTGCCAGAAACAACAGACTAGCACGGGCGGACACATACACCAGCCAGACAGTTCTGCCAGAAACAACAGACTAGCACGGGCGGACACATACACCAGCCAGACAGTTCTGCCAGAAACAACAGACTAGCACGGGCGGACACAAACACCAGCCAGACAGTCCTGCCAGAAACAACAGACTAGCACGGGCGGACACATACACCAGCCACAGTCCTGCCAGAAACAACAGACTAGCACGGGCGGACACATACACCAGCCAGACAGTTCTGCCAGAAACAACAGACTAGCACGGGCGGACACATACACCAGCCAGACAGTTCTGCCAGAAACAACAGACTAGCACGGGCGGACACATACACCAGCCAGACAGTCCTGCCAGAAACAACAGACTAGCACGGGCGGACACAGACACCAGCCAGTCCTGCCAGACAACAACAGACTAGCACGGGCGGACACATACACCAGCCAGACAGTTCTGCCAGAAACAACAGACTAGCACGGGCGGACACATACACCAGCCAGACAGTTCTGTCAGAAACAACAGACTAGCACGGGCGGACACATACACCAGCCAGACAGTTCTGCCAGAAACAACAGACTAGCACGGGCGGACACATACACCAGCCAGACAGTTCTGCCAGAAACAACAGACTAGCACGGGCGGACACATACACCAGCCAGACAGTTCTGCCAGAAACAACAGACTAGCACGGGCGGACACATACACCAGCCAGACAGTTCTGCCAGAAACAACAGACTAGCACGGGCGGACACATACACCAGCCAGACAGTTCTGCCAGAAACAAATAAAGACCTTAAACTAACTAGAGACATTGGACGTCGACAGGCAAGATTGTTTGGGGGAGATGGAGTGACAAGCAAGGGGGTTGGTTGCATGTCACAGGATTCTGACCCATATGGCTGTGGTTTCTTTCCGCAAAATGGCCCGTGGGATTCTCGCACAGATCACGAGATTAGCTTTCCCTATTACCAGCGTCCCTCGCTATCAGGCGAACCCACTCCGACTTCAGAGGTACTTGTTATTTAAGTTCCAAAGTTAAATACGATAGGTTAACACATTAGTCCAACTGTCCAGTGTAATAGTTGAACCCATTACCTCGGAATCAGCACACCGGGTGTTTAAGAATGCGTTTTCTTATCTATACGACTACTCTGACCTACCTGAACCACAACCTCCATAATGTAGTGCCGGCTGAATCACTTCGCAAAGGAGACCCCCCCCCCCCCCCCCCCGACCCTTTTCTGCGAGTAGAAATATACACGAACACTTTGTGACAACCGGCAAATTTAATGGGACATGTGCAAGGGGAAGCAAACAGATAAATATCTGGATGGAGTAGCTACATAACTGAATCGGAAAAACACTACGCAAATCCGAAACTGGTGATCGTATGAGATGTCTAACCACGGTCATCAGTGCTTGTCAGCCTGGCACATGATGGTGAATATGGTATGATAATCAGATACGGTGGTTACTCTTGTGAATCGAGTTACTGGGGCAGAGCAACAAGAATAGCACAGAGCAGCACAGAATACCACAGTGCAACATAACACCACACAATAACAGAACACCACACAGCAACAGAACTCCACAGAGCAACAGAACACCACACAGCAACAGAACACCACACAGCAACAGAACACCACACAGCAATAGAACACCACACAGCAACAGAACGCCACAGAGCAATAGAACACCACAGGGCAATAGAACACCACACAGCAACAGAACACCACACAGCAACAGAACACCACAGAGCAACAGAACACCACACAGCAACAGAACACCACACAGCAACAGAACACCACACAGCAACAGAACTCCACAGAGCAATAGAACACCACAGGGCAATAGAACACCACACAGCAACAGAACACCACACAGCAATAGAACACCACACAGCAACAGAACACCACACAGCAATAGAACACCACACAGCAACAGAACTCCACAGAGCAATAGAACACCACAGGGCAATAGAACATCACACAGCAACAGAACACCACACAGCAACAGAACACCACAGAGCAACAGAACACCACACAGCAATAGAACTCCACACAGCAACAGAACACCACACAGCAACAGAACACTACACAGCAACAGAACACCACACAGCAACAGAACACCACAGAGCAACAGAACTCCACACAGCAATAGAACTCCACACAGCAACAGAACACCACACAGCAATAGAACACCACAGGGCAACATAACACCACAGGGCAACATAACACCACAGGGCAACAGAACACCACACAGCAATAGAACACCACAGGGCAATAGAACACCACAGGGCAATAGAACAACACACAGCAATAGAACACACACACAGCAACAGAACACCACACAGCAATAGAACACCACACAGCAATAGAATACCACAGGGCAACAGAACTCCACACAGCAATAGAACACCACACAGCAATAGAACAACACAGAGCAACAGAAAACCACACAGCAACAGAACACCACACAGCAATAGAACACCACAGGGCAACAGAACACCACACAGCAATAGAACACCACAGGGCAACAGAACACCATACAGCAATAGAACAACACACAGCAAGAGAACACCACAGGGCAACAGAACACCACAGGGCAACAGAACACCACAGGGCAACACGGGGCAATATAACACCACAGAGCAACAGAACACCACAGAACAGTACAGGTGGAAATGTGGTTTCTGGGGAGACTGTAAAGAATGACATGGACGGATAGAAGAACGAACAAGTCCTACAAGAATCAAATGAAAACTATAAACTGATTAGAGACATTAGACGTAGAAAGTCAAGTCTCTGTGTGACACGTTATGAGAAGTATTATAATAAAATAGACAGCTTGTTGACAACTGGCAAGACTGAGGGGGAAAGAACGAGAGGACGACAGAGAAGTAAATATCTGGATGGCTTGACCGCATGGCATGGTCGAGACAAGAACATGGAGATGATCCACGTCTCCGGTGATCGTGTAAGATGGTGAAAGATGACCACGCTTATATAGTCATGGCACATGATGATGATGATGATGATGATGATTTGTGTAACGATCATTGCTCCCAAGCCTGACAGTTCACAGGGTAAAGATCCCCAAGAGAGGAACACGAGAGCCCATGTATTTACAACCGACAGCGAAGTTCCCCGGAAAATGTTTGACTTAAGCTGCGACACCAGGTTTTCTGTCACCCGCGTTTTCTTCGTGCAAACTTTGACCTACATTTTATTGAGTTATGGACTAGAGACAGCCAATGGCCGTGGGAGTTTGCGGTCGTCAATACACTCCCGGGGTAGTCACAGATCCGGGAGCCGTTTGTGGTATGGTCGTTCTAGTTGGTCGGTGTGGATTACTTTATCAGGATGTTGGAGTTTGTCTGTTTACATGTGGGCTTGGCTTGGCTACATGTGCGCCTTCTTGGGTAGTCATTCATGGTCGAGAGGTAAGTTGCTAGTTAGGTAGGTCACTTGGAATCTAATTAGTCTCAGTTAAACCTGACTTAAGTCACATAATCTGTTCTGTCTGTTGATTTGGGTTGACTTGTTTTTTTTTACCTGCGGGTTTCTGTTGCGTAATTGGGTGACAGGAGGTTGGCGGAATCGTTTGGTTGTAGGCTTGTCGTGCTAGTTTTAAACTTTTTCTTGGTTTGTTTCTTCCATTCTTCTCCATCTTTATCTGCTGCCTCTGTTCATTTTCCTCCTGTTTGTCCTCCTCCGCCCCTTCTCTTTTTCTCATCCTCGCCGAGTCGTCTTTAATCTTCCCTCCTCTTCTTTCTTTCTTTCTTTCTTTCTTTCTTTCTTTCTTATTACTGTTTTTGCCATGAAGCGTCGCAGAGAGGAGGCAAATATAACTGTCTGTGTTTCGCTTGTCTTGTTGCTTGTACCAACGTCACATTTGATTTCCTCATTGTCTCATTGACTCCATCTAGCCAACCCTTCCTGGGTCGTCCTCTCGCCTTATATCCCGGTGTTCTCACGTAGAACGCTCAAGCCCCTGGTTGATCTTGTTCCATTCTAGCTAAATGTCCGAACTATTTAATTCTTTGCTGTTCTGTAAAATCAATAATAGGTGTTATCTCTACACTCGTTCTTAGTTTCTCATTTGTCTCTCTATCTCTTCTTAGTTCTTGTCTATGCGTTTCTTGTACATCTTATTTCACATGATGTGATTTTACGCCTGTGTGTTTCAAGGAATATCCAAGTTTGACACTGATAACAGCGTTGGGACGAATAAAGCGTCTTCATCTTTTTATGCTTGCATATTGCTATTTGGATACTTTAGGATAGGTGCTATTTGATAGTTGATGTTGTTTGCTTTCTGTATTCTTGTTTCTATTTCTCTATCTAGTCTTCCATCCTCTGTGAACATACCGCCAATATACCTGTACTCTCTGGCTTCTTCTAACTGGCTATTACCATAAGAAAAATGAAGAAGCGACACCCACACGGTTATCTATACAACTATCAGTAATGTTTCTGTATGGTATTGTCCTACACCCACAGGATTATCTATACAACTATCAGTAATGATTCTGGAGAATATTATACAGTACTGGATAAAATCCAACGACATCATGAGTTACCCACCGGGTGACGCCACCGTAGACACCCATTGTTACCCCATTAAGTGACGTCGCTATAGACACCCATGGTCACCCCATTGACACCACTGTAGATACCTATTGTCCACCCCCACCGGGTGACGCCACCGCAGACAGGTATCGTTGTCGAATTCTGTTTGAAACAGCAGCGCAGCAGGTCTGTCTGACATGCAGAATCTGACACACATCGACACGCGGGACAGTCGTATATGGGAGTCCCGCTGATCACATTTCAGCTACTTCCGTTTGTTGCTGCAGATTCAGGATGCGACCTGTGCTGGGTCAGGGAATTATGAACGGTAGTGAAGTCCTTACTCGAAATACTTGTTAAGTTTGTCTTCTTCAAATGGAACGGAACTGGAAATCTATTTTCAGACTCACATGGGTTAGACCTTATTGTAAGGATACTATAGTAAATTCCACTTGTAGGCTGTTGTTGTTTTTAATGTTGTTGTTGATGATGTGTTGGAGCCATAACGATGCAAGCTGTTCACTGTGGTGCCACTGAAAAATTCGAGGACTGGTGGTGATTTTATTGTTGGACTAGTGGTGACTTGATTATTGGACTAGCGCTGACTCGATTGTTGGGCTAGTGGTGAATTGATTGTTGGACTCGTGGGGATTTCATTGTTGGACTCGTGGGGATTTCATTGTTGAACTAGTGGTGGCTTGATTGTTGGACTGGTGGGGACTTGATTGTTGAACTACTGGCTGACTTGATTGTTGGACTACTGGCGACTTGATTGTTGTACTAGTGGTGACTTGATTGTTGGACTAGTGGTGACGTGATTGTTGGACTAGTGGTGTCTTAATTGTTGAAATGGTGGTGATTCGATTGTCAACCGTGCAATCAATCAACATTCTAGTAAGCTGTCCAGCCTGTGAGTGCTAGACGTGTGTGCTGATGTCTACCATCATCGTGGGGAATTGCCATATTGTGGACATGTTCATTGTTATCGTTAATACAAAGTAGGAACTATAAACACAAGTTATAAGTAATGGAGTTGAAGGTCGTCTAGCCACTGACTATACGTGACGAGAACACCCAGCTTAGACCTCACCCATGCAAGGACCGGGATGAGGGGGGGGGGGGGGTGCGACAGAAGCGAATTCAACAACCCATCATCACGAATCATTATCATCGAGTATCATCTCTTGGTCTGGTCAACAGGTTTCATGACAATTCCATTCCATTGTTGTTTGTCTAGTGCCGCTCTCTTTAATTCTACGAGTTAAGTCAAGAACTACCATCACAGCACTCGAGTCATTCTCATTCTCAACAACCGGCGAAAAGTCCTAATATTGATGGTGCCAATTGCAATTTAATTATGCGTCCGTCTGACCTTTACTTAGAGTACTGAGAGTTGGCCAGATCGTCTGGCCACTCCTTGCCGAACCGTTCTATCCAGACCATGCTGGTCTATCTGTTCATCCACACTGTACACGTGATCCCAAAGAGCCCCGACCATGTCTGTCGTATCATGCACCAATATATCTCACCCAACGATGCAGACCCAGCCAGTCTGTTCGCCTGTTAGTTTCCCACCACACCAGCATGTCCTTGGGGACAGATCCAACAGATGCCCCCTATCTTTGATTACATGTGTCTCTCCATCGATAGATCTTAGACATATGCAGGTCTAATTTATAAATGTTGTCCTTGGTCGATCCCTTCCTCTTTTCCCCAGTTTCGTGCCCTTCGGTACTCTTCTTGGTGTGTCTTCATGTGTTATGACGTCACGCCTAGCTGCGAGGGTCCTCACTGTCAGTTGGGACACGTTAATCTAATAACAACATACGGACACTTAATCAGACTGCAATAGGGCCCCGGGAAACCGGTCAACAAATGCCCGCAGAAGTCGGATGTGTCGGCCTAACGGCGCAAGAACGCAGCTCTGCTGTAAACAGGCACAACGCAATCACGTCCGGAAAAAAAAACACTCTGGATGAACGCAGAAGAAGAAGAAGACTGCAATAGGATTAGGTACCACGAGTAATGGCACTCTTTGCTGGCTGTTAAAGCTGAGGACGGAGCACTTATGGGAATGTCTTGCGTGCTGTAACATCTGTTCTCTGTGATGTCATTGGGGAGGCTCGGAGAAATCATGAGTTGAGAAAAATAGATCACATGAGGGGATACTAATCAACTCACCCGAGCTGTTTGTTGCAACACAAATTCACAGGCGTGTAGAAAACGTCACGATGCATTCTTTTTCAAATAGGTCCCATAACCACGAAAGTAACAACCTTTAATCAATTGATAAAGAAAACAAACGATACACCGCCAGGGAACTAATGAAGTAATTAATCACACAAATGGGAGTTTGCGGACAATTGACTTCCTGGGCGGAGCCACGGAGTCCAGACAAATCTCTTCTTACAGATTGTCGTGACGTTAATTACCAGGAGTTATCCACCTGGACTTTTTGGGCCTGAGTTCTCTCCCATAAACGTAAACTTGCCATAGATTACAAACAGCACCAAAAAAAAAAAAAAGCTTGGAGATGACAGCTACGTCCTGTATATGATATGCTAAACTAAGGCATAAATAGAAATATGAGTAACTACAAGCTGAGAAGAGTGGTTTCGATTCTACCATTACCCATACCATGTTCAACCTCACAAGAGAAGTTATATTAGGGTCCATCCCTGGCTCTGATTAATAGTCGTGTGACTGAGTCAGCCACCAATGGGATATACATTTGATTTTTTTTATTTTGGTGCTCGCTAGCTTTGAACTCAAGCGTAGTCCATACACTCTACTTCCAGTAGTGCTGGAATGCACTTTTTCCGCGTGAATTAGCTTTATTAACTGTGTCCCTCGCCATCAGGTGAACCCGCTCCAAGTTGAGGACGATAGGTCAACATTTTAGTCCAGCTGTCCGGCTGCAAGGTGATTGTCCAAAGCGGGTAATAGCTGATCATTAGAAGAGTGGAACTAACCTCTCAATAACAACCAGTTATATCAAAGTGTATAGATTATGGGTAATACATTGTACCCTCTAACCCTGCAACCGCCTCTCTCCTATGCCCCCCCTCTCTCTCTTCCTACTGTCCCCTCTCTCCTACTGTCCCCCTGTCTCCTACTGTCCCCCCTCTCCCATTGTCCCCCCCCCCCTCTCCCATTGTCCACTTCCGCACGTGTATATAATATGTATGTAATATGTCAGACATCATTCCTACATCCGTCTTGTACTGTTAAATCGTGTTATGTAACCCCCCCCCCCCCCCCCCCCCCATACAGAAGAGCTTACGTGTACACACATCGACTCTCGTGGCATTTCTTGCGGATTTGCTACCTACACCACCATTGGTCCCCCCTACCTTTCCCCGTGTCTCGGTTACCTGAATCTCACATGGCAGCTTCGGTGTCTCCATGGCCTACACCCGACAACTCAAATGCAGCTACGTAATTTCCGGTATGATTCACCGCCATCAGCCCGACATAGAACCGACAGTCGCCGAGATGGTAGACGAACGACAATACTTCATGGCCTTTTGTGATGGAGAAACTATTACCCCTTTAATTACCGTCTGGGATATGAACAGAGGAAATCCCAAGATTAGCTGGTAGTTTCACATCAATGCTGTAATGATTGCCCTGTGTGTTGTCTGTAGATCTTCACAGAAATACCCACCAATTCCCATTACTTTTTGTTGCCCCCCCCCCCCCCCCAGATAGTTGTTTCATTACGTTATTTGTTCTCAGTTATGGTTGTCTTTCATTCTGTCTCTGGTAGTTCTCTCTGTTGTAATCCACAATAACCCATTAAAATAAATATCTTGGAGGCTTAGCCACGTAGTATAATCTCTTGCTGTCTTAATCTGTCTTGCTGTCTCAATTTCTTCTACTGTCTCAATGTCTCATACTGTCTCAATCCCTTCTACTGTCTCCATCTGTCTCGCTGTCTCCATTTTTCTCTAACTCTCTTCCGGATAGTTGTTACATGAAACCACATACATTCATTCATTCAGTAGCATGTCCTTTGCATACCCCCCCCCCCCCCCCCCCACCTCCCATAACAACCTTCCGGAAAACTCGGCCATAGGGAAGATGTCCCACGTCCGACACACCCATCCGGAGATCATCTGCCACATCCAGCACCCATCTTCTCTTTGGCCTTCCTCTTCTTCTCTTCCCGGGCATATACACCTCCATGATTGTTCTCTCCAATTTTTCATGATGTTTCAAGTGAGAACCCACACTGTCAAACTCTGTCATTTGCTGCCAATATAGTACCTTGCGGTGTATGGCCGGGGGGGGGGGGGGGTCTTGAGCCTGAGGAAATAAGGCCGCCTGGCTAGTGCAGTCGCCGCGAACTGTGCAGGTTAGAATTGTCTTTTTGCACCCGACAGAAAACAAAAAACTCTACACCTTACCGAGGATTCGAACCCGGGCCTCCCGAAGGAAAATCCAGCATACTAGCCACTGTGCCAGCAGCCCTAACCCACTAAAATATCTGGGTGGCTTAGCCACATGACACAATCGAGACAAGAGTCCTTTAGAGAGCAGATCTGACCGCTACATCAAGCATGGCTACGGACATCACCGCCGCCTCCAAAGCACTCGCATGGGTAGCAGGACAAAAAGCCACACACAATCAGGTGCCGTCTCCACGATGAAGATTGGATGCAATGGATCTCCAACACTGTCTCTCGCCCTGACTGTACATTCTATCAGAACCCCGCCCGTCCATCTCCTGATGTTATCTTCCCACTTGTATCGTTGTCTACCTCTTGCTCGCTTGCCTTCAAACCTTACCCTCCAGTATGGGTTTCTTCTTCTTTGCGTTCATCCGGAGTGTTTTTTCAGATGTGATTGCGGTGTGTCTCGTTAGGCACCCTTGGGTCGAGACCCTTAGGCCACCACATCCGACTTTTAGCGTGCAATTTTGACCAGGTTAGCATTCCTGGGAGGCTCTCACTTTTGTGGTACCTTCCCCATCCCAGCTAGTCAAGTTGGAACAGTCGAAGACTTCACGGTCGTCCCTCAAAGGAAGGCAGGGACAGTCCATGGCATTTTCCGCCATCCTGGAGCCGACACATAGCGCCCTGGTGCTGGGCTCACCGAGGGAATCGTCACGTCCTGCTCATGGCTGCTTTAATTCCTCACTTCAATATATTGGGCATCTCGTTCGCCCCGGGCCGTTCCCGCACAAACCTGACAGGTCTGCAGACGGTATCCACTCAGCGAATTTTCGATTCGGACATGTGCTTGTCGTTGTGCCCGTCAGAGCTGTTCCAGGCACGACGGACATTCGGAAAACTACCTAGTCAGAGCTGTTCCGAACCAGAGCGGCATTCGGAAACTAGGTAGATAGAGCTGTTCCTAGCACGAGAGACATTCGGACGAGACATTTCACTCGGACGTAAATGCGTAGTGCCAATTTTTATTTTGCCACCCGTAGGACGGCACTTCCGACTTCGGCGGGCATTTTTAATGAGGTTAGCCTTCCTCGGGTTTCGAGGCACGTTAGACTTATTGTTGTGATGTCGCCCACATCTTAGCTGGTCAAGATAGAACGGTCAAAGACATCACGGTCAACCCTCAAGGGAAGGCAGGGGCAGACCATGGGCATTCCTTCGCTATCCAAGTAAGCTTCCATAATTGCAGAACCGGCACATATTGCTCTGAGACTGGGCTCACCCGAGGAGTTGCTACGTCCTGCTCATGGCTGCTTTAGTTCCTCACTTCCATGTGTTGGGCATCTCGCTTGCCACTGGTCGCTCAAGCACACACCAGGAACGGTCAGTCTGCGGGCGACATCCACTAGGTAAGCTTTTGCTTTTGACTTCGGACTACGCAATGGATTCGCTAGCCGTGCGTTCCATTTCGTCCTATTGAGACGTTTTTCCACCTTTGTCTACACTCTATGAGGTAGATACAGTTTTCGTAACCATTTCATTCGACTAGGGCACTTCTTCTACCTTTTAGTACTCGCTCACGAGGTAGGCTACATGTGCTGCCGTCTCAGCACCTTACCTCCGTGCAGCAGTGAGCGAGAAACGGCCAAGCCCTCTCATCCGGAGATTCCTCATATCCTCCATCTGAGAGCCTTCGGACAAGTATCAGAACTGGGCAGTGTAGCGTGCTCAATATCTCACCTCCATTTTTCGATAGGTGGGTATCGGCCCGGCTCTCACATCCGAGAGTTTATGGCTTAGAGGCGTTCAGCCTCAACCCTCGACAGAGAGCCAGCACGTGTATGGACTACGCTTGAGTTAAAAGCCAGTGAAAACAACAACAAAAGCCAGGCCTCAAATCACTTAGCTGGATGTACGCACCCGGACACGTCGGCGTAAAGGGCACGGCTGGCAAACAGTGCACCAATATACGCAGGAAGAAGCACGGGCAGGGCCGAGATCTCCAGTGCAGTACGGACCCAGCTGGCAGATAGCGACTCGTCTCTACCGCTAGTTACAGTACACGAATTGGGAGTGAAACCTCTACAAGCACATCGTTACCGACTTAAAAGCCGAAAAAGGAGACATTACAATCAACTAGTTAGTTAGTTAGTCGACAGATCATCCTCGTTGCACATCGAACCATTCAGTCCATAAGTGCTCGGATCCCCTCCTCAGCAAATCCCGCAGCGTGTAGCGGCTAACGACGCCAGTTCTGTGTTGGTTTATCAATCTTCTTTGGCTTCCTGCGTAGTGTTCTTGTTTGGCACGTGTATGGAGTAAGTCCATAAGTGCTCGGATCCCCTCCTCAGCAAATCCCGCAGCGTGTAGCGGCTAACGACGCCAGTTCTGTGTTGGTTTATCAATCTTCTTTGGCTTCCTGCGTAGTGTTCTTGTTTGGCCACCCCTCTTTTAATTTGCTGCTCCCGCAGTCTGGCCATTGTTGTAGATTCACAGTCATCACTTGGTTCTCGCAAAAGTCTCACTTCTCGTAGAGCATTCAGAATGTCAGCCTGGTCCATGGCGCGTCCGCCCTCCACAGTAGCCTCACCTGCGAGCTTGTCAGCCCGCTCATTTCCTTGTACTCCCGCATGACCTGGCACGAAGATGAAACTAATCTTTGCCAGCCGAGACCGCTTCAGAGGCAGCAACCATTCTCTTCGGATCGACCCCTCCTCTATCCTCTTGATTATGTTCATTGAGTCGCTAAGGAAACAAGCCCTAGTGAAAGTCTGTGTCTCGAGCCATGTTATTGCTTTACTTACTGCCATGACTTCCATGGTCAGGCTACTTGTGGTTTCAGTGAAAGCACCAGAGTCCTCCTTCACAATTCTCCCTCCGGCCCGAGCTGTAAAGGCCCATGAGCTTCTCACATGTCGGACGACCGACCCATCTGCGTAGATGACCGCGTCACCGTCTAGCGAATTCTCGAAAATCAACGCTTGTACTTCAGCCTCAACAGCAGCCGGATTTTCTTGTCTGCATTTTCTATCTAGTTGGATGCAAACTGAAAAGGATGTGCAGAAGTCTGTTGGCACTTGCACCCACTCCTTGCCAGGTTCTAAGTCCTCAGGTGAACACACCTGTTGAAGAATGTCTTCGGCTTGACCCATCCACGACCGTCCTCTTTTTAACCTGCTGCCCTTCACCTTCCTAATTTCACTATGCAGTGGATGTTGTGTGTTTGCGTTAATTCTGAGGTAGGCGCGTGCCCTGCAAACTTGCATTCTCTCTTCAATGGTTGGAAAATCAAGAAGGTAGCGCATCGCCCTGCATGCTGTATCTTTTGTACATCCAAGAATAATGTGCATAGCTTCATTCTGTATCCTTTCCATCCTTTCTATCTGCTTATGGCTGAGAGTCAGGGATTGCCATTGCATACTCCAAAACAGACATGACCAGCCCCTCGTACAGAAGACAATCAACTCTTCAGTGGCAACAGTGAGTAGAGATACCTTCAGATGACTGCTGCATGGGAGGGTAGGAGGACGGAGCAAGCATGGGGATACCCGATGTGCAGGAATGTCGATAGTGATAACATAACCTAACATAACATAGCATAACCTATCCTAACCTAACCTTACCCCCCCCCCCCCCCCCCCACCCCCTCCTTTCCAATTCTCCGAACGACTCACACAATTCCAGTACATTAACATTACCCATTCCGCCTGCCAGGCCAGGAATGAAAGAAAACAGAACATTCTGGCAACGCTTAAACAAATACTCTACCGTTTCAGCTCAGATGACCAACCCTCTAGCCATACGCCCATCTCGTGTACACGAAAAACTCCGGAATTTGCCGACGGAAAGTGCCAAAACCGTTTTGGAAGCTACTACTACTACAGTCAATCGAAACACACGCACTCAAATCTACGAAATAATTAAGGCGGGACGGTTATAAATAGCGCTGCCCCAAATGAATAGCCTGACTCAGATATAAATGGCGAAGGGTGCTCGGATTTTTTTGAGCACTGTTGGGTTGGTTGCGTGGATGTGGTGAGCGTTTGGAAAGCAGGTCGAGGGAATCTCTTCTGTACACTGAGTTGAGCACGTAACGATCCTATTTGGTTGTTGGTAAGGGACATAACGGGCGGCGAGGTTAGGGCACTGGTCTAATAACATCATGCGAAGAAAAAGACAGGAAGAGAGAGCGGAAGGAGAGAGAGAGAGAGAGAGAGAGAGAGAGAGAGAGAGAGAGAGAGAGAGAGAGAGAGAGAGAGAGAGAGAAAAGATGAAGAGTGAAAGTGAAAGAAAGAGAGGATGATAAAAAAAGTGGGGGAGAGAGAAAGAGAGAGAGAAGGGGAGGGGATAGGGGGTGGGGAGAGAACGAACGAACAAACATTTTTCAAAGGGTTAAGAAATGGGCACGCAGACCCCTCTGGCACCCCCCCCCCCCTTTTCTTAGAGAGTGGGGGGAGAAGGAGAAGGAAGGAGAGAGAGAGAGAGAGAGAGAGAGAGAGAGAGAGAGAGAGAGAGAGAGAGAGAGAGAGAGAGAGAGAGAGAGAGAGAGACCAAATCATATTGAAGTCTGTAGCCTTTAGCAAGTACATAATGCTTTGGATTTTACAATGTTTCTTTTGAACTACTAGCGAAACTTCCGGTCACCAACATGGCGGTTACGCATTGAGCCGTTGGGGCCTGTGACGTGTTTATGCTTGTGTCTACGGTTTGCAATCGCATTTTCCTCATGTTAGACTAGTAGTACATGGTTCCGTCACCCTGCTACTGAGTGAGTGCGTGGGCGACACCGTGAGCTGTGAAATTCGCGTGGAATGCTTTTACATCTGTTCTATACAGTGACCTGCATGTTCGGAACAATGGCTACCGGCGGTTGCTGAATGAACTGTTTTGCCCTTTCGGTTCACGAGTGCATTTTTTTGGGAGACACCTGGGAGTCGGCACTGAAGCTGCGGAGTTCGTGCTTTGTTCGACACTTTCGGCGGGCCGCCCTGCGGTTAAGAGACCGAGCCATGCGAGAAAAACGGGTCAATGAGGTCTTTCTGGTGACTGCCGAGTCCATGGACGATGAACTGTGGTATTCGTGGATGCATTTTGTGTTGGCATTCTGACGGCGGCATTATGCACAGTGTACCTGTGCGGGCTTGTTGGATTGCCGAGACTCCTGTCTATTCCACTTTTCACATTGGACAGTGGGGAGCATTTTGTGTGATATTCACTGGCACAGGAATGGAGTATAATGGGAACGACCCGTTGCCGTGAAGTTTGAACCTCGACTAACCAACCAACCAACCAACCAACCACCCATCCACCCACCCACCACCCAACCTACCTACCTACCTAACTCACTCACTTACTCACTCACCCACTCACCCACTAACTAACTAACTAACTAACTAACTAACTAACTAACTACAACTAACTACCTACCTACCTACCTACCTAACTAACTAACTAACTAACTAACTAGCTAACTAACTAAACTAGTGAAGAAACTATTGAATATAGTGACCAGCAGAATATTGTTTTGTAGAAGGCGTTCGATAGAGTAGACAGATACATATTATGGACCATCCTTGAAGACTATGAGATACAAGGACAATTGCTAGAAAACATCATAGCCATGTACCATTCGCGCCGAAGTACAGTAAGAACACAAGAAGGTATATTAGATATGTGCACATTCAATACAGAAGTGAGACAGGGATGTGTGCTCTCTCCTCTGTTATTTAATATCTACATGGACAGAATATCCAAAGAAGCAAGCCTTGACAGAACAGATTCAGAAAATTTAGAACTCTTTACTCCAGATGAAGCAACTTATCCCCAGGAAATAAATGAACTTCTTTTTTGCAAACTATCAGTGCCTGTTTTACAGCGATGAGGGCAGACTACAAAATTATATTAATAATCTGAGTTCAACATACATCAGATACAATATGAGCATATTAATAATCTGAGTTCAACATACATCAGATACAATATGAGCATAAACACAGCCAAAACCAAAGTAATGCAAGTTAGTAGCTCGCCTGGTCCACTAAGTATACAGATAAATAGCACAACTCTGAAATAAGTTAAAGAATTCAAATATCTTGGAAGTATGATCACAGAAGATGGCGGATTGGACAGAGAAATCGAAATCAGATGTCAAAAAGCTAGTGCACTTACATATTAACTATCCATCCATCCATCATGTGCCATGCCGGTAAGCGTGGGCGGTCATGTTCTGCCATCTCACTCGATCAACAGAGTCGTGGATCAGTTCCGTGTTTCTGTCTCGACCATGCCACAAGGCCAAGCCATCCAGATACTTGTTTCTAGGTCTTCCCCTTGGTCTGTTCCCCTCGACCTTACCAGTTGTCACCAAGTTCTCCAAATCATTTCTTCTCATAACATGCCCAAAAAATTGTGACTGTCTACGTCTAATGTTTCTGATCAGTTTACGATCTTCATTTGTTTCTTGAAGGACTTCTTCATTGGTCTTTCTGGCTGTCCATGGTATTCTTTGCATTTTCCTCAGAAACCACATTTCTACAGCCATCAGATGTTTTTCAGCCTGGCTGCTCATTGTCCAAGCTTCACATCCATATAAAAGTACAGGTTCTATGTAGCATCTCAACACTCTTTTTCTCGTTTCAATTGACATCTTTTTATTGGTCAGTATGTTTTTCATCTTGCTAAAGGCTACTTTTGCCATGGCGATTCTTGTTCTAATCTCTTCAAGGCATCTCCCATCAGATGTTATTACTGTTCCGAGATAATTGTACCTATTCACTTGTTGAAGAATATTCCCATTTACTTGTATATTACACTGTGGTATTTCGTTCTTCCTAGTGACGACCATAATCTGTGTCTTTTTACAATTTAATTCTAACCCTTGTTGTTCACTGTGTGTAACAACCGCATCTACTAAATTTTGCAGGTCCTGTTCATTGTCTGCAATCAAGACTGTATCATCTGCATATCTAATGTTATTGATGCATCGTCCCCCAATGTTGATTCCTTCCATATTTTCAATATTTCTGAAAATATTTTCACTGTATTAACTATCACCCTTACTGAAACATCAAAATACAAGCTTGTATACCCATGTCCCCAAAATGACAAATAATAAACAGCATATAAACCAACCCTATGCTACAAATCTCAAACTTGGACTTTATCCAAATCACACTTTCTAAAAATCAACACCTGCGAGATGAGATGCCCGAGGAGAGCTGCCAACTTAACCACCCGAGACCACCCGAGACCGAGTAAGAAATGCTATTATCAGACGGACTGTTGGATCAATACCGTGTTCCACATTTATTGAAAGACAGTAAGATCAAGTGGTTTGGCCATGTCGTTAGAATGCAACACCACCAACTACCATCACTGGCCCTACATTAAAGATCATCTGCGACGAGATCAAGAGGGACGTCCAAGAAGAAAATGGTTTCACGGCATCAACGACATTGCACAATCACACGGAATGACACTATCCAGTGCCGCCCATAGGGCTCTGGAGTGCAAATTATTCCTCCCCACGGCGCTTGACGGCAGAAGTGGAAGATTATGATGATGATGAATGTTTCTTTCCATGGCTTGTACATTTTGTGTGATCTAGTCTGTGGGTTTTACAATGTTTCCATGGCTTGTACATTTTGTATGATCTAGTTCTAGTCTGTGGGTTTTACAAAGTTTCCATGGCTTGTACATTGTGTATGATGTAGTCTGTGGGTTGTACAGCGAGATAACAGTGCCTTTACGTATTGAAGGTAGGGTCTGTCCCACTGGTGTATAGAAGAGAAGACATACCAGGTAAATTCCACGTTATATGGAAGAGATGGTCTGTCCCACAACTTGTTGAATAAAATAGATGGACTGTCCCACAACTTGTTGAATAAAATAGATGGTCTGTCCCACCACTTGTTGTATAAAATAGATTGTCTGTCCCACAACTTGTTGTATAAAATAGATGGTCTGTCCCACAACTTGTTGGAGTAGAGATAGCATGTCCCACAACTTGTTGTATAAAATAGATGGTCTGTCCCACAACTTGTTGTATAAAATAGATGGTCTGTCCCACAACTTGGTGTATAAAATAGATGGTCTGTCCCACAACTTGTTGTATAAAATAGATGGTCTGTCCAACAGCGTGTTGTATAAAATAGATGGTCTGTCCCACAACTTGTTGTTTAAAATAGATGGTCTGTCCCAAAATTTGTTGTATAAAATAGATGGTCTGTCCAACAACTTGTTGGAGTAGAGATGGCATGTCCCACAACGAGTTGTATAAAATAGATGGTCTGTCCCACAACTTGGTGTATAAAATAGATGGCCTGTACAACAACTTGTTGTATAAAATAGATACTCTGTCCCACAACTTGTTGTATAAAATAGATGGTCTGTCCCACAACTTGGTGTATAAAATAGATGGTCTGTCCCACAACGTGTTGTATAAAATAGATGGTCTGTCCCACAACTTGGTGTATAAAATAGATGGTCTGTCCCACAACTTGGTGTATAAAATAGATGGTCTGTCTCACAACGTGTTGTATAAAATAGGTGGTCTGTCCCACAACGTGTAGTATAAAATAGATGGTCTGTCTCACAACGTGTTGTATAAAATAGATGGTGTGTCCCACAACTTGTTGTATAAAATAGATTGTCTGTCCCACAACTCGGTGTATAAAATAGATGGTCTGTCTCACAACGTGTATAAAATAGTTGGTATGTCCCACAACGTATTGTATGAAATAGATTGTCTGTCCCACAACTTGTTGTATAAAATAGATGGTCTGTCCAACAACTCGGTGTATAAAATAGATGGTCTGTCTCACAACGTGTTGTATAAAATAGATGGTCTGTCCCACAACGTGTTGTATAAAATAGATGGTCTGTCTCACAACGTGTTGTATAAAATAGATGGTCGGTCCCACAACTTTTTGTATAAAATAGATGGTCTGTCCCACAACTTGTTGTTTAAAATAGATGGTCTGTCCCACAACTTGTTGGAGTAGAGATGGCATGTCCAACAACTTGGTGTATAAAATAGATGGTCTGTCCCACAACGTGTTGTATAAAATAGATGGTCTGTCCCACAACTTGTATAAAATAGATTGTCTGTCCCACAACTCCGTGTATAAAATAGATGGTCTGTCTCACAACGTGTTGTATAAAATAGATGGTCTGTCCCACAACTTGGTGTATAAAATAGATGGTCTGTCCCACAACTTGTTGTATAAAATATATGGTCTGTCCAACAGCGTGTTGTATAAAATAGATGGTCTGTCCCACAACTTGTTGGAGTAGAGATGGCATGTCCAACAACTTGGTGTATAGAATAGACGGTCTGTCCCACAACTTGTTGTATAAAATAGATGGTCTATCCGTCAACGTGTTGTATAAAATAGATGATCTGTCCAACAACTTGGTGTATAAAATAGATGGTGTGTCCCACAACTTGTTGGAGTAGAGATGGCATGTCCCACAACTTGGTGTATAAAATAGATGACATGTCCCACATCGTGGTGTATAAAATAGATGGCATGTCCCACAACTTGGTGTATAAAATAGATGGCATGTCCCACAACTTGGTGTACAAAATAGACGGTCTGTCCCACAACTTGTTGGAGTAGAGATGGCATGTCCCACAACTTGGTGTATAAAATAGATTGTCTGTCACACAACGTGTTGTATAAAATAGATTGTCTGTCCCACAACGGGGTTGTGTAAAATAGATGGTCTGTCCCACAACTTGGTGTATAAAATAGATGGTCTGTCCAACAACTTGTTGGAGTAGAGATGGCATGTCCCACATTTCGTTGTATAAAATAGATGGCATGTCCCACAACGTGGTGTATAAAATAGATGGCATGTCCCACAACTCGGTGTATAAAATAGAAGGCATGTCCCACAACGTGGTGTATAAAATAGATGGCATGTCCCACAACTCAGTGTATAAAATAGATGGCATGTCCCACAACGTGGTGTATAAAATAGATGGTCTGTCCCACAACTTGTTGGAGTAGAGATGGCATGTCCCACAACTTCTTGTATAAAATAGATGGTCTGTCCCACAACGTGTTGTATAAAATAGATGGTCTGTCCCACAACGTGTTGTATAAAATAGATGCTCTGTCCCACAAAGTGTTGTATAAAATAGATGGTCTGTCCAACAACTTGGTGTATAAAATAGATGGTCTGTCCCACAACTTGTTGGAATAGAGATGGTATGTCCCACAACTTGGTGTATAAAATAGATGGTCTGTCCAACAACTTGGTGTATAAAATAGATGGTCTGTCCCACAACTTGGTGTATAAAATAGATGGCATGTCCCACAACTTGGTGTATAAAATAGATGGTCTGTCCCACAACGTGTTGTATAAAACAGATGGTGTGTCCCACAACGTGTTGTATATAATAGATGGTCTGTCCCACAACGTGTTGTTTAAAATAGATGGTCTGTCCCACAACGTGTTGTATAAAATAGATGGTCTGTCCAAAAACTCGGTGTATAAAATAGATGGCATGTCCCACAACTTGGTGTATAAAATAGTTGGTCAGTCCAACAACGTGTTGTATTAAATAGATGGCGTGTCCCACAACATTTTGTATAAAATAGATGGCATGTCCCACAACTTGGTGTATAAAATAGATGGTCTGTCCCACAACGTGTTGTATAAAATAGATGGTCTGTCCAACAACTTGGTGTATAAAATAGATGGTCTGTCCACAACTTGTTGTATAAAATAGATGGTCTGTCCAACTTGGTGTATAAAATAGATGGTCTGTCCCACAACGTGTTGTATAAAATAGATGGTCTGTCCCACAACTTGTTGTATAAAATCGATGGTTTGTCCCACAACGTGTTGTATAAAATAGATGGTCTGTCCCACAACTTGTTGTATAAAATAGATGGTCTGTCCCACAACGTAGTGTATAAAATAGATGGTCTGTCCCACAACTTGTTGTATGAAATAGATGGTCTGTCCAACAACTTGGTGTATAAAATAGATGGTTAGTTAGTTAGTTAGTTAGTCGACAGATCATCCTCATTGCACATTGAACCATTCAGTCCATAAGTGCTCAGATCCCCTCCTCAGCAAATCCCGCAACGTGTAGCGGCTAACGACGCCAGTTCTGTGTTGGTTTATCAATCTTCTTTGGCTTCCTGCGTAGTGTTCTTGTTTGGCCACCCCTCTTTTAATTTGCTGCTCTCGCAGTCTGGCCATGGTTGTAGATTCACAGTCATCACTTGGTTCTCGCAAAAGTCTTACTTCTCGTAGAGCATTCAGAATGTCGGCCTGGTCCATGGCGCGTCCGCCCTCCACAGTAGCCTCACCTGCGAGCTTGTCAGCCCGCTCATTTCCTTGTACTCCCGCATGCCCTGGCACGAAGATGAAACTAATCTTTACCAGTCGAGACCGCTCCAGAGGCAGCAACCATTCTCTTCGGATCGACCCCTCCTCTATCCTCTTGATCATGTTCATTGAGTCGCTAAGGAAACAAGCCCTAGTGAAAGTCTGTGTCTCGAGCCATGTTATTGCTTTACTTACTGCCATGACTTCCATGGTCAGGCTACTTGTGGTTTCAGTGAAAGCACCAGAGTCCTCCTTCACAATTCTCCCTCCGGCCCGAGCTGTAAAGGCCCATGAGCTTCTCACATGTCGGACGACCGACCCATCTGTGTAGATGACCGCGTCACCGTCTATCGAATTCTCGAAAATCAACGCTTGTACTTCAGCCTCAACAGCAGCCGGATTTTTCTTGTCTGTCCCACAACGTGTTGTATAAAATAGATGGTCTGTCCCACAACTTGTTGTATAAAATAGATGGTTTGTCCCACAACGTGTTGTATAAAATAGATGGTCTGTCCAACAACTTGTTGTATAAAATAGATACTCTGTCCCACAACTTGTTGTATAAAATAGATGGTCTGTCCCACAACTTGGTGTATAAAATAGATGGTCTGTCCCACAACGTGTTGGAGTAGAGATGGCATGTCCCACAACTTGGTGTATAAAATAGATGGTCTGTCCAACAACTTGGTTTATAAAATAGATGGTCTGTCCCACAACTTGGTGTATAAAATAGATGGCATGTCCCACAACTTGGTGTATAAAATAGATGGTCTGTCCAACAACGTGATTGTATAAAATAGATGGTGTGTCCCACAACGTGTTGTATATAATAGATGGTCTGTCCCACAACGTGTTGTATAATATAGATGGTCTGTCCCACAACGTGTTGTATAAAATAGATGGTCTGTCCAACAACTTGGTGTATAAAATAGATGGTCTGTCCCACAACGTGTTGTATAAAATAGATGGTCTGTCCAACAACTCGGTGTATAAAATAGATGGTCTGTCCAACAACGTGTTGTATTAAATCGATGGCATGTTCCACAACTTTTTGTATAAAATAGATGGCATGTCCCACAACTTGGTGTATAAAATAGATGGTCTGTCCAACAACGTGTTGTATAAAATAGATGGTCTGTCCAACAACTTGTTGTATAAAATAGATGGTCTGTCCCACAACGTGTTGTATAAAATAGATGGTATGTCCCACAACTTGATGTATAAAATAGATGGTTTGTCCAACAACTTGGTGTATAAAATAGATGGTCTGTCCAACAACTTGGTGTATAAAATAGATGGTCTGTCCCACAACTTGTTGTATAAAATAGATGATCTGTCCAACAACTTGGTGTATAAAATAGATGGTCTGTCCCACAACGTGTTGTATAAAATAGATGGTCTGTCCCACAACTTGTTGTATAAAATAGATGGTTTGTCCCACAACGTGTTGTATAAAATAGATGGTCTGTACAACAACTTGTTGTATAAAATAGATACTCTGTCCCATAACTTGTTGTATAAAATAGATGGTCTGTCCCACACCTTTTTGTATAAAATAGATGGTCTGTCCCACAACGTGGTGTATAAAATAGATGGTCTGTCCCACAACTTGTTGTATAAAATAGATGGCCTGTCCCACACCTTGTTGTATAAAATAGATGGAATGTCCCACAACGTGGTGTATAAAATAGATGGTCTGTCCCACAACTTGTTGTATAAAATAGATGGTCTGTCCCACAACGTGGTGTATAAAATATAGATGGAATGTCCCACAACGTGGTGTATAAAATAGACGGTCTGTCCCACAACTTGTTGTATAAAATAGATGGTCTGTCCAACAACGTGTTGTGTAAAATAGATGGTCTGTCCCACAACTTGGTGTATAAATTAGATGGTCTGTCCAACAACTTGGTGTATAAATTAGATGGTCTGTTCAACAACTTGGTGTATAAATTAGATGGTCTATCCAACAACGTGTTGTATAAAATAAATGGTTTGTCCCACAACTTGTTGGAGTAGAGATGGCATGTCCCACAACTTGGTGTATAAAATAGATGGCATGTCCCACAACGTGGTGTATAAAATAGATGGTCTGTACAACAAGCTTGTTGTATAAAATAGATACTCTGTCCCACAACTTGTTGTGTAAAATAGATGGTCTGTCCCACACCTTTTTGTATAAAATAGATGGTCTGTCCCACAACGTGGTGTATAAAATAGATGGCATGTCCCACAACGTGGTGTATAAAATAGATGGTTTGTCCCACAACTTGTTGGAGTAGAAATGGCATGTCCCACAACTTGGTGTATAAAATAGATGGTCTGTCCAACAACGTGTTGTATAAAATAGATGGTCTGTCCCACAACTTGTTGTATAAATTAGATTGTCTGTCCCACAACTTGTTGTATAAAATAGATGGTCTGTCCCACAACTTGTTGTATAGAAGAGATGGCAGTTAATAATTTCTGTCATTGAGTATGGTTTGGGGCTGCTGACAGTATCAAAAAGCCAGCTTGAAAGGTTGGAGCATATACAGAATGCTGCCATGCGGTTAATACTGGGGTGCACAAAGGACACACCAATTATCTGCATGTGGCATATCCAGGCGCTACCTACAATGACGGATAGACATAGGGTCCTTCAGGCCAAATGGTACCTGAGAGTTGCCGCAGACAGGGATCACCCGCTGCATGCGGCAATGGATATGGTAAAGGGTCATAGACTAAGACGAGGCAGGTCCTGGATGGCACAGGCAGAACTTTCTATAAGTCAGGTGTGTGATCTAGAGACCATCAGTCGTGAAAGAGAGTGGGTTGAAGTTCCGGATGACATGACGGACTGCCACAATGTAATAATGACACTGGGTCGTGAGAGCAGAGAATGGGCAGCGGGCCGCACTGAGTTTGAAGTGCAACAGCTGATCCAGAGTAACACACATCAAGGTGACATAGTCATCTACACCGATGGGTCAGTGGTGAGAAACAGACGTAGTGGCTGGGGCTTTATTGCAAAGGCTAATGGGCGAGTCTTGAAAAAGGAGAGCCTGGCATATGAGACTACGAACTCCAGCATGCGAATGGAGGTGGAGGCAGTAACAGCGGCATTCCGGTGGCTAGAGGAGACTACTGCAACACACGCTGTGTTCATTACGGATTCAAAGAATATGCTTAGCAAGGTGGAGAAAGGAATGTTTCGTGTGGAATGGCTCTCGTCGCTTCAGAGGTCACAGATCGTGATAATTGTATGGATATTTTGCCCTGGCCATGCGGGTGTACGGGGGAATGAACACGCTGATAGGCTAGCAGGGAACACACCTCTTGGTGGTATCTTGCCTATGGACAAGGGGGAGGTGGTCGTGCGCTTGTGGGACCAGGTGGAGAAGGCGGAGGAACAGAGTGAGAACCCATTTGTGGAAAGAATGAGATTGCGGGGGATCGGCAGGGGTTCTGGAAGAATCTCAAAACTGAGAGGGAAGACCAGGAGAACGTTGAATCAGATAGCGGTAGGAACGATTAGTAGTATGACTCTTTGCTGGTTGTTGTACAAGGGGACTGAGCACGTATGGGAATATCCTGAGTGCAGTGATGTCGGTTCTTAACTCAACTCAACTCAACACAGAGATGGTATGACCCATAACTTGTTGTATAGAAGAGATGGTCTGACTCACGATTTGTTGTACATAAGTGATGGAATGTCCCACTGTATAAAGATGGGCATGTCCCACTTGTATACAATAGATGGCGTGTCCCGACAACGTGTTATATAGAAGAGATGGTATGTCCCACTTGTATACAAGATATTGTGTGTCTCACACCTTGTAAATACACTGTAATTTTAGTGGCGGACTGTTGTATGGCATTCTGGCAGCAGCCTTATTCATGTATGCCTGTGCGTGCTGTTAGTTTATCGGGACTGCTGTCTGTTCCACTTTTCACGTGGGACAGCGAGGAGCGTTTTTATGTGATACTCACGGGAACGGAGCATTATGGGATGATCCTTCGTCGTGAAGTTGGAACCAAGACTGTTTGTTTGTCCATCAAGAATGATGATGACCATTCATTTCATCCAGTGGGGTTGAAAGTATGGAGCCGTGAGTTCTAATATGGCTGATAAGGCCTATTTTGGCTCGAAATGTTCTTTGACAATGTGGACAGAGAATGCTTGACTTTTCTGGAGGGGGATTTCCTGCAGTGGTCTTTCTGTTTTGTCTTTTCTTCACAGCTCTTGCAGTCCTGGTTGCTTCACAAGTGACTGCACCCTTGCGTAATGATGCACGCCACGAATTTCGGTCTCTGGCTGCAGTCTCCCAGGTGTTATGATGAATTCCAAAAGCATTCAGTGAGATTTTCAGTGTCTTTAAAGCGTTTCCTCTGGCCGCCTTGAGAGCGTTTACCACAATGCAACTCGCCGTAAAAAATTCGTTTAGGGAGCCTGTGATCTGGCATAAATCAAGACTACCGACTGACACAGTTCTCCGGCGTAAAGGTCAGAAGTCACATAATTAGAATGCAGCTGGTGCCATTATTATTGCGACTCTTCGCTGGCTGTTGAATATGAGGACAGAGCACGACTGGGAGTGTCTCGAAAGCTGTGATGTCGGTTCTTGACTCAACTTAATACAACCACCTCCTCCTCATCTTTATCTCTATTCACATACTTTATATGTTTACTTTCTCTGACTTCGTTCTCAGTTATTCCCGCTCCCATAATCCCCAAGTGGCTGCCCTAAACTCATATCCTCACATCAGCAACGCCCTGGCGTGTGCTTCTACGTCCAGAACCTTCTTCCTCTGCTCTATATTCCTGGTTGGGCCATAGACTACGTTAGCAACGCCCTGGCGCGTGCTTCTACGTCCAGAACCTTCTTCTTCTGCTCTATATCCCTGGTTGGGCCATAGACTATCAAGGAAACCAGGCCAAGCCGCCCTGTTCTATCTTTTGTTGTCTGGTGAAGCTGCCTCCATTTCATCCTCAACTGGGGAACAATCTTCCACAACAGATCAGAGACACCACTAATCACTATACATACAGTCGCAACCTGTTTGAACAATATCTCAGTACAGACTACTTGCCCCCCCCCCCCCCCCCACACACACACAATAATTATAATATCTCAAACGACAACTAGTATAATAAACATTCCCAATGTATGGTAGGTCTCACCTACCGTAGGTATTTATAATGGCCATGTTAAACATTGCTTTAGTGAGTCATGTATTATTGATTATGTTCCATGCGTTTTAATGAGTATTGTTATGTTGTTTAAGATGAGCGTCACCAGTGATGTATGGATGATATAACGTAAGAGAGGACAGAGATAAGAAGTGCAGAATGTCAGACAGGCCTGCGTGCCCAATTCTTAACCCTTTGAAAATAAAGTTAGTTTGTTCGTACGTTCTCATATTATCTATCTGTCTGTAACTCTCCTCTCCGCGTGTTGTTCTCCGTCTGATCTCCTCTATAAGGACCCCTCTCTCCTCTTGGCTGGAGCAGTCATTCTTTTTTCTTTCTGTGACTCAGTCATGGCTGGTTGGATTTTGTGCCCGAATTGTTCTACGCGGTGGGGCTACTTATCCTTCTCTGGCCACCTCTTCAATTCAATCATGCACAGTCTCCAAATGAAGGTTGTCTGCAATGGATCTCCAACACTGTCTGTCTCTCGCCCTGACTGTACATTCTGTCAGACTGCTGTTCGTCCATCTTTTGTTGATATCTTCCCACTTGTATCGTTGTCTGCCTCTTGCTCGCTTGCCTTCAACCTTACCGTTGAGTATAGTTTGTATAAGAGTGTTATGTCTTTTAACTTGGTCGAAATATTTTACTTGCCTCTGTGTTTTTATTTCTTTCGTCAACTCTCTTTTCATTCCTATTTTCTTAGAACCTCTTTATTTGATTTTTTTCTTCTTATTAGAACCTCTGTATTTGATTGTGTTTTGTTTCCATGAGATACGACATATTCTTCTGTTTATCCACATATCCAGGGCCTCCATTCGACTTTATAATTGCTTGTTAATTGTCCAGACTTCCGCGTCTTTTATTCAAGCATATCAATTGACGAACCCCGTGAGGCTACTACAACAGTTCATGAATAAACACACATGTACTGTTTGACGACTAATAGAAGTAGAAGAAAGAAGTAGGGACTAGAGGACACACTAGACAACATAAACATTGAAAGCTGTATTTCAAATCCCGCACGGTGACTTTAGCTTTCATTTTTTTTATATTGTCTAGTGCGTCCTCTATTCTCTACTTCTTTACCCTACTTCTGTGACTGCCAAACAATACGTATGTTCCAAACAATGTATTCTCTTGGTGAATTTAGTCACAGAAGCCACACACAATATGTTGCACGATTTATTGCCGGGCATATTTCGCTGCGTCTCGTCAGTTGCATACTGCAGATGTCTGTTTATTTATGAACTCTCTTATCCAGTAGTTGTCCTACGACATGCCTGACAGGATGTGGCGTTACTTTTCTGTCCTCCCTCGCGGGCCCCGGTTACACAGACGCAGTCCTCATTACTGACCTTTGACGTCATGCTTGGTAGGTTGCAGTATCACTATTCTTTGCTTCTCTTGAGGTCCTATAAGACACAAGCGACTCTCAGACACACACCTCCTATATTACTGTAAGACACAAGAGACTCCCAGACAAGCCCCTCCTACATTGCTGTAAGATACCCAGACGCATACCTCCTACATTACTGTAAGATACAAGCGACTCCAAGACACATACCTCCTACATTACTGTAAGACACAATCGACTCACAGAACATACCTCCTACATTATTGTTGTCATTTTATTTTCCATATTCCCTTTCTTCTCGTCCAGTTCTCGTTCCTTAATGTAGTCACTGTAGTGTCTTCCCATTGTTTATATGTTGTGTTTTGTGTATTTGATTGCTGATTGTTGTGTTTTGTGTATTTGATTGCTGATTGTTGTGTTTTGTGTATTTGATTGCTGATTGTTGTGTTTTGTGTATTTGATTGCTGATTGTTGTGTTTTATGTATTTGATTGCTGATGAAGGCTAGTCACCGCAACGTCCTATGTTTTCCATAATTGTGTTCTGTAAAGCTGCATTAGTTTGTGTTATTTTATTGTTTTATTGTTCTATTTTCCCCCTCTCTCTGCTGTCTCCTGCGACCTCACCTCCGACCCCTTCTCTCTCTCCATCCGTCAGCTCGCGCGCCCACCCGCAAACCCAAACCCCGTCTGTCGGTCTGTCTGTCTTAGCGCCCGTCCATCTCCGTCTACCTGCCTACTGATCTGTCTGTCTGTTCGAGTCACCTATGTCCTCTTCCCCCCCCCCCCCCCCCCCACACACACACATATATCTCTATGGTGGACCCAACAATGGGAAGCCACTCCAACCCATTTCCCGACATCCGCCAATGTTTGGGATACACTTAAGAATCCGCGGTTGCTAAATGGACGTGTTCCTAAACGGGGCGCCCAATATTTCTACAAGTGTACCCGCAAACCACTCACATAACTTGGGAAGTGAAACACACAACTCATCTCGAAAGCAGATCCAGAAAAGAAACGCTACAAGGACCCCAAATATACCAAGTCAGACAGATGGGCGTAGCCTGAACACTGTTTCTACAAATCGGATCTCACATAACCACGTTTGCTGACATCTTGTGTCGTATTTCACGGAAACAAATACAGTCAAATACAGAGGTTCTAGACCAGAGTTCCCAAACCACGGCCCGCGGGCCACTTGTGGCACGCCAGCTGTAAGAAAATGGCACACGAGGCCTCGTTGTTTAATATAATATATTTTAATAATTTTTTTTTAAAATGCAGTCGTAGCGCCCCTATCCGCGTGCGATAATTGACTCTGCTCGTGGTTGTTATGCTTATATATTATCGAATGCGCCCTTTCAATTCACAACGAAACATTATGAAGTTCCCATATCCCAGCCTTGTCGACCAGTCAGAATGCGCAAGGTGCCATTTTGTCGTATGTTACAACTGTTTAGCAGAGTCGGTAGTATTGTGTTTAAATTAGATTTTTTCAAAGAAATATTTACCGTTAAAGCCTATAAACATGAGTGTGGAAAATCTAAAATCAAATAATGGTAAAAAGCGAAAATGTGAAGATGTTGCTTGTCGTAATTCAACGAAGATTTGACGGAGAAATATATGTTTATGCCTAGCCGTAGTGGTAAACCAGTTTGCTTAATCTGTGGATTTTGTGTTTCTGTTACCAAAAAAATTTAATCTGGAACGACACTTCACGACCACACATTCAGACATAAATGCTCAATATCCGATCAATTAGGAGTTAAGAAAAGATTTCATAGAGAAAGTTTTCTGGCCAGGCAGCAGTCATTTTTCACCAAGGCTAACGAACAGAGCAAGAGTGCTGTTGCTGCGTCGTACGAAGTCGCTCTTCTGTTGGCTCGCAAAAAGAAGCCGTTTACCGATGCAGAAGAAATAATCAAGCCTTCCCTTAAAATTGCTGCTAGAATGCTTGGCGAAGAAAAGTGTGAAACAAAATTTGATCAGATTCCTTTGTCTAATAATACTATGGCAAGGCGTGTTGAAGAATTAGCCAACGATGTTCATCGTCTAGGAGCAGCACATATCAAAAATTGACATTTCTGACACAGCTCAGGCCGCAGTTTTTGTTTGAGCAATAAACGATAATTTTGAAGCCATTGAAGAACTTCTAGGACTTGAATCAATGCATGCAACTACCAAAGGGACTGATCCGTTTGAACCTCTGACGTTGTGTGTAGAGAAAAACAACGTAGAATGGACCAAATTGGACAGTGCATGCACAGACGGTGCTCCAGATTTGACGGGTAGAAAGTCTGGATGTCTAGCATTATTGGAACAGTTTCTTGGCAGCACTATATTAAAATATCATTGTATCGTTCACCAAGAAGCTCTGTGTGAATCGACTTTAAATCTGAAACATGTCATAGATGTTGTTCTGAGATGTGTAAACAAAATTCGAAGTAAGGCGCCTGAACAGGCGTTAGTTCAGATAGTTTTTATCAGACCTGAACGAGGAATACGGTGAGCTACTGTTACATTGTGATGTCAGATGACTACCTAAAGGGAAAGTTCCGTCACGTTTCTGAGCACTGAAACATGGTGTCTATCTGTTTCTTTCTGGAAAAACAAAATGCATTGCCTACAGAACAGGAATATCTGCTGAACGATGACTGGCTTAATGACCTGGCATTTTTGGTGGACATCACGTCTCATTTAATCTCTTTAAATGCGAGGATCCAGGAAACAAAAATAAACTATTCACAAATTTGTGCGATGACATTCCTTCATTTAAAATGAGACTACGACTGTTTATCGGACAGCTGACTGAAGGGACTTTAGAGGTGTTTCCAACTTGTGGTGTAAAAGCAATTTGACTTGTTACAGTACAAAGTAAAAGTTGAAAGTCTTCTGGATATCTTTCTGTCGAGATTTCAAGAGTTCACAATAGAGGAGGATAATGTTGCCCTCTTTATATATCCGTTCGTATTTCCTATTGCCAAGCTCTGTCAATGACAGCAAAACCTTCTGCACGAACTAATTGATTTAAAATGCAATTCTGCACTGAGCTGTAAATTTCTGGAGCTGCCTGCTTCACCTTCAGCTGGTCATATGATTCCATTCTGGCGACTATTGCCTGTCGAACAATTTGAACACTTGCATTCATTCGCCCAGAGATACATTTGTCGTTTTGGTTCGACTTACAGATGCTAGCAGTCATTTTCCCCAATGACCGTTATAAAAAAAAAAAACAAGCAACGTTCCAGACTCACCGACAGTAACCTAGCTGCGCTTATGACTTTGGGCACGACAGATAAATTGACATCTGAACTTAAGTAACTGGTTATGAAGAACAGTTACAATTGTAAATTAATTACATTAATAGCGATTTTCGAAACTGATTAAAACTTGATTGTTAAATGAAATTTTGATTGTAAACCAAAAAAAATGACCGCAGTGTAGCCTTTAAAGTGTTAGAATTTTGTTGACCAAAGTTAAGAAAGGTAAGAATGATATTGCGCGACTTTTATAATTTTATAACATTGTGGCCCGCTTAACTGCTGAAAATAGTAGATATAGCCCTCTGCTTGAAAAGCTTGGGAACCACTGTTCTAGACACACTGGGAATGAAACGAGAGTTGATGGGAAAAAAATAAATAAAAAAAGAAGCAAGTGAAATATTTCTGCCATATTAAACGACATAACACTCTTATAAAAACCATACTGGAGGGGAAGGTCGAAGGCAAGTGAGCAAGAGGTAGACAACGGTACAAGTCTAAAGATGACATCAAGAGATGGGAGAACATCAGTCTGACAGAATGTACAGCAGGGCGAGAGACAGACAGTGGTGGAGACGGCACTTGATTGATACGTCCGAATGGAAACAAGAGGCACATCTGTTGTCTGGTCGTGCTCGTGTTGGAGATGTGGGGTCAAGGACGAAGACCGCCCGGAAGTGCAAGTGTTAACTGAGGTCACTCCTAGGAACAATCCGAATGGAAGCCGCAGACAGATGTTCGGAGAACTGTCTGTATGATCCTCACACTTAGGGGTAGAAGTGGCACAGCACACTAAAGTATACATTAGTGCTTTGTGCGTGTGTGTGCGCATGTGCGTCCTAATTCGTGTGTTGTGCGCATGTGCGTCCAGTGCTAGTTAATGTCAACATTCATAAATGACGGTCATTCATCTGGAATGTCGAGGTTAGTAGCGATGAGGCAGCATTTACTTTCCATAAAGTCAGACATGTCCTCATTATGAAGATGCTTTCGGATCTACACATTGATGGGGATAATCTTAAACTTGTAAGAAGCATATATTGAAAACAACAAGCTGCCATAAATATTGATAATGAAGTTGGTCAACATCAGCCTATTAAGAGAGGTGTGAGACAGGGATGTGTAATGTCTCCAGATCTTTATTTTCCCCTATACAGTGAACATATTTTCAGAAATGTAGAAGATATGAAAGTAATCAATAACATTAGATATGCAGATGATACAGTCTTGATTGCAGACAATGAGCAGGATCTGCAACATTTAGTAGCTGCGGTTGTTGTACACAGTGAACAACTAGGGTTAGAATTAAATTGTATCAAGACAGGTTATAGTCGTCACTAGGAAGAAAGAAATACCACAATGTAATAAACGGGTAAATAGTTTTGTGAAGAGTCTGCCACAGAAGTCACGCTGTTTTGAAACTTCTACTCCACTCATACACTTGCTGGACTGACAGGCATGCATCACCATATTAGACCTTCATTCACTGAGGAATTTCTACAGGTTTCACCCCTTCACTGACTAAAAAAACGGATATCAGAACGCTGCTCTTCTTTGGTGCATGCCACAAGTGGGGCGGCTATCTTTAAACTGTATTTATGACGTCACCATGTCCGTCTGCACCGTAATGTCACGTGATAAACACCCGTGACATCCTTAAAAACAATATTGACCGGTTACAAGACAATGACATGTTTACTGTAATTTCTATCACACTGTTAAGCTTTTCATGTGAAGCCTCCTCGTAAATATGGGGTAGCCGTACACACACCCGCCTGATGCCTTGTTGCATGTATTTGTCAGGACGTTGCGATTAATCCCAGGTTAATTTCAAATTAATTTTATGTCCAGTAATTTGCCATTGCTTTGTGAACGAGAAACAACGTGTTTGTCCAACTGACCGGCGTAGGGATTGAACCCCCTACTCCAGCACCGGAAGTTTACGACAAGCATTTTCTGGGTGTGTTTTCCCTAGCCTTTAACTGTCACCAGTCTACCTGCAAGGCAGCAGGTTTGTGTATCTCTTGGTCTGGCTCCTCTCCCCTGTCTGTTATAGTCAGGTCTTAGTCAGATATGACTGAGTTACCGTATGACAGTAGACGGTACTACCTGCTTTCTGTCAGTGCCGAATGTTGGGCAGCGCTGACCAAACCCGACTCCCCACATTGTGCCAACGGCTTCGGGCGGAAGAGCGCAATTGGGAGGTTACAAGCCTTATCCTGGTGCGAGGAAATGCAACCCAAAGACAAAATAGTCATGGCAGGTCAGACCAGGCCCTAAGCCTTGGTTGGCAGCTGGTCTAGGATCGAAGCTCCGACAGGCGGACAGTTAGAGCATTGCTTTGCTGATCCGGCAGCTTCTGCAGCTTGTCTTGTTCCAGATGTATAGGTGTTAACTTTCCTCTGGAGTGAAGTAGGCAGGCCGAGAGAGGGATCATGCTGCATGGGCAACACATGGTTTCATTATTTTAGCCCAGGCTTTGTGCTATGGAGAGGCAAACATTTGCAGCAAGAATTGGCCTTACCAGCCACACTCGCCACCACCATGGGTCGTAGTTATTAAGCCTTTTTGAAGCACAATGTACCAAACTATCGTCTGTCAAGACGGAAAGGTGCCAATGGTTCCTCTCCCCTGACCTGTCCGACATGGGAGGTCCTATCAGTAGCTGTGCTACCGTCGGCATAGCTCTTGGGATCATTGGAACGCGCAAGCCCCTCTACCTCATCGCGGGGGACACATGGCAGAGGGGAGATGTGAGGTCAGCATGTCCGAATGGTTAAGAGCACTCGTTATTTAAACTTCCGGTGTGGTGAAGCCGGGGTAGCGGGTTCAACCCAAACACATGTCAGCTGGACTAAAATGTTGACTTCTCGTCCTTGACTTGGGGATGTAAATTACAAGTACCTCTGAAGTCGGAGTGATGTCGAGGGACACTGGTAATAGGAAAAGCTAATCCACACGCAAAAATCTGTCCACTGCTCTAGAAGTATTAGCACGTGTATAGATTACGTTTGGGTTCAAAGCGAGCGGACGCAAAACCCAGAAGGTGCACACAGTTACATTACCACACAATAACGTGGCTCCGTTAGTCTGGCCTTTACACGTGGCTTGTAAAGTAAACAAGAGACGAATCAACTCTACCAGGTGCTTGTAGGCATGTACAAGGAAAGTAAACGATCATTTTATCTTTGAACATATAGGATCGATAATATGCGGCTTCCGCCGGAAGGAGATAAATTACTGTTTTCAAAGAAAGAAGATGATGGTTGATCTTTGAGGTTGTCTGGCTTGTACAGACTAGTTGATCTTAGGAGTTGTTGTCTGGCTTGTAGATGTTGGGTTGGGTTGAGACTAGCGCGGACGGGTGAAGGTTGGGTTGGGAGAGGTAGGCTTTCGTGTTGGGTGGTTCGCACAACCCGACGATGTTGCAATAGTTGCTAATGGATTGTTGTAACGGGTGATGGGTGGGTGTACATTACTTTAGACATGTGTGTGTGTGTGTGTGTGTGAGTGTGTGTGTGTGTGTAAGAGAGAGAGAGGGGGAGTGAAAAATAGAGTGAGAGAGACAGAGAGAGAGAGAGAGAGAGAGAGAGAGAGAGAGAGAGAGAGAGAGAGAGAGAGAGAGAGAGAGAGAGAAATAACAGGTTGCCATGGTAGAAACGAATTTATGACCCCACTCATGCTAACATGGAAACAATGCACACAATTATACGACAATATCAAGCTGTTGCCGGTTGGCTGCAATTATGTGTTCACATAATCGGCCTGACATGTCCCACAAACGTGGCCGTACACTTACGTCACACTGCAATCGCGCTGTACAAGATTACATGCCACATCAGCGGAGGTTGCTGCGGGATTAATCCACAGGCTTGACAAAGCAATGCAACATTACTTAATCAATTCATGATGCCACCGATGAAAATTAATCGTTATGGTGCTAATCCCGTAAGTCCCATCAGGCGGTGATAGTGCCGGGCCCCCTGCCTCGAGGGGGGTCCACCCATTACTACTGGTGGTCACCTTCTCCTGTGCTGTGGAGTCAAGGCACAGAGGAGTAGGTTAAGAGCTATTGACCAAACACCCCGGACACTCAACATACTACAGTGGAATGCCGAAGGAGTTTATAACTAGAAAGTCTCCCTAACAAAGCGTCTTCATACAGATAGAATAGATGTGGCATGTATTCAAGAGACACACCTCATCGCCAATCACAAATTCTCAGTCAGAGGATACCAGGCTACACGTTTCGACCGCCAAGGACACAAAGGAGGAGTTCTAATACTTACACGAATACAATACATTGTAGTGAAGTATCTGTGACTTCTGACAACCACACGGAAATTAAAGGTGTTGATATAATGATAAAGGACGTGAAAATAAGAATCTACAATCTGTATAGCCCAGCAGATAAGGACCTTACACTTTCAAACATGAAAATAACTGACACAAACTGCATTATTGTCGGAGACTTTAATAGCCGTTCAGAATGATGGGGATACCCAGATACTGACAACAAAGGAAATGAAGTGAAGGACTGGGAAATAGACTCAAATCTCCATCTACTCAACAAAGCGGATGACACACCGAGCTTTTACTCCAGAAGATGGTTATCCACTTCTACTCCAGGAGACATCTTCCACAAAATCGATCACCATGTGCTTAACCAATTAACAGGTAGTGACCACAGACCAATCAATCTTGTAATGAATATGGAGTATGTTTCACGGGAGCAAAAGCCTTTGCCTCGCTGGAATTACAAACGAGCTGATTGGGACAGATTTGCCATATTAACAGACAAATATTGTGAAAACATAAATAAACCACATGGCAACACGAAACAAATGGTGGAAAGTCTAAACAAAGCAATAATACTGGCGACCACTGAGTCCATTCCAAGGGAAGCGAGGAAAAATTACAAACCATACTGGACTGAAGAACTACAAATTTTGGAGGACAAAGTTGAAGATGCCAGGAAGACAGCAGAGAGAGAACAAACAACTGAAGCGAACATCCCTCTCAAAGCCATCTCGGCAAAATATAAAATAAAAGAACAGTAAATCAAACAACAAGAGATTGTTGGAGGAAAAAAAACCCAGAAAACCTTAACTTTGACAAGGATGGAAACAAACTATGGAAACTAGTGAAAGCCATGAACAATGATGGACCCAGAAACAAACAAATAACAATTAAACAAGGAAATGCCTTGATTACAGGAAAAAAGGCTGCGAATGCACTAATGGAACACTATGCTATTGATATTACAACCGAACAGAAGAAAGCAATTAAAGATAAACAGACACATCATAGTAATACAGAGACAGCAGCACAATATGTAATGGCAAAACTAAAAATGGAAGAAATGGAACAGGCAATGAATACCCTAAAAAAAGCAAAAATCACCAGGAAAGGATGAAATCGCAAATTAAATGCTAATAAATAGGACTAGGAACTAAAGCAAAGAAGAAGCTACTAGCAGTCCTAAATTACAGCTGGAAGAGAGGAATAGTCTCACAGGCATGGAAGAAAGCTATACTAATACCAGTCCCAAAGAAAGGAAAAGACATGGAAGAACCAAATGGCTATCGACCTATCAGTCTACCTAGCTGTGTAGGAACATTATTGGAACGCATTATCAATGGCAGGCTAACATGGCATCTGGAAGAAAACCAACTCTTAACACCACACCAAGCAGGATTCAGAAAGTACAGATCCACTGAAGATCAGATAACCTATATAGCTCAGGAAATAGAGGATGCTTTCCAAGAGAAAAAGCACACACTAGCGGTCTGGATAAATTTAGAAAAGGCGTTTGATAAAATATGGAAGGAAGGACTGAAAGTAAAACTGCCCAGAAAAGAAAACCAATGAACGTTTGTGGGAAAATCTACAAATGGATCAGCCATTACCGTGAGAACAGAACTGCCAGGACAAAAGTACAACGACAAACCAGCAAAAAGATGCTGCTGGAGCAAGGTGTCCCCCAAGGAGGGGTTCTTTCACCAACATTATTCCTGGCATATATAAATGGCATCACGGAAAATCTTCCAGCCAGAGTACCCACATCCTCCTTTGCAGATGACCTAGCCATATGGACATCTGAAGAATATATTAGTACAGCTAACATCAGAATACAGCAAGCCTTATTAGCGCTAGAAGTCTGGTCGAAATCATGGCTAGTGAAGATAAGTGAGGAGAAAACAACATGCACAGTGTTCTCCCTCTCAAATAAAATTCAGCACCCTAAATTGGTATTGAATGGAAAAATATTGCGCCATGAAGAAAATCCAAACTATCTAGGAGTCACCTTTGATCGTCGCCTGACATGGAAGACACAGATTGAGAAAAATCGAACAAGAGCCAGGCAAAGAATGGCAATCATGAAAAAGCTTGCTGGTACAACGTGGGGAGCAGACGAGAAAGTTCTCAAGAAGTTATATACTGGACGGGTGAGGCCAGTACTTGAATATAGCATCGCAGCTTGGGCAACAGCAGTTAAGTCAAACTTTATCAAAATAAGTAGTCCAAAATCAAGGAATGCGGATCATAACTGGAAGCCTGAAGACAACGCCTATTAACTAGAAAAGATCACTTGTTTACAACCAATGTAGGATAGAAGAGATAGTAGAGCCCAGCAACAAGCAGAAATAAATTAGAAGATTAACAGGCCACCCCATGTATAAAAGATTTAATGGTTTGGGAAAGGAAAGACTGAAGCGTAGCAACTTTGTAGAAACCGCAGAACGAAAAATTAGGGCAGATCCTATATTTAGCATATCAAAAGTCAAACCCATTTACAATGCACACAAGTTCCCAGCTTGGAGACAGCAGCAACTGCCTGAGATGGTAGAAAACATTCCTGGTATTGAGAAAAAGAACACTCAGAATGAAACAGAAAGAAGAAAAATAACCCTAAACTACATAAAAGAACATTACCCAAGCAGCAATTGGACCTATGCATATACAGATGGATCAGCCAAAGATTCAATAGAGAATGGAGGAGGAGGAATTCTCCTAAATTAAAAAACTAATGTAGTGAAGAAAAAAAACACACAGTCAGTGGCAACTGGAAAATTCTAAAATAACTTCAAAGCAGAGATAGAGACTTTGAAAACTGCAGCAGAAATGCTATTAGTTAGTTAGTAGACAGATCATTCTCACTGCACATCGAACCATTCAGTCCATAAGTGCTCGGATCCCCTCCTCAGCAAATCCCGCAACGTGTAGCGGCTAACGACGCCAGTTCTGTTTTGGTTTATTAATCTTCTTTGGCTTCCTGCGTAGTGTTCTTGTTTGACCACGCCTGTTTTAACTTGCTGTTCTCGCAGCCTGACCATGGTTGTAGATTCACAGTCATCACTTGGTTCTCGTAAACGACTTACTTCTCATAGAGCATTCAGAATGTCTGCCAGGTCCATGGCTCGTCCGCCTTCCACAGTAGCCGCTGCCTGCAAGCCTGTCAGCCTGCTCATTTCCTTGTACACCCGCACGCCCTGCCACGAAAATGAAACTAATCTTTGCCAACCGAGACCGCTCCAGAGACAGCAACCATTCTCTTCGGACCCACCCCATCTCTATCCTCCTGACATACTCATTGAGTCACTAAGGACACATGCCCCATTGAATGTCTGTGTCTCGAGCCAAGTTATTGCTTTACTTACTGCCATGAATTCCATAGTCAGGCTACTTGTGGTCAAAGAAAAAGCACCAGACTCTTCCTTCACAATTTTCCCTCGGGCCTGAGCCGTAAAAGCCCATGAACTTCTCACTCCTCGAACGACCGACCCATCCGCGTAAATGACAGCAACATCCTCTAAAGAATTCTCGAAGATCAGAGCCTGTACTTCCGCCTCCACAGAAGCTGGATCTTCTTGTCTGCATTTTCTGTCTAGTTGGATGCACACTGAAAAGGATGTACAGAACACTGTTGGCACTTGTACCCACTTCTCGCCAAGTTCTAAGTCCTCAAGTGAACACACCAGTTGAAGAATGTCTTCGACTTGACCCGTCAACGACTTTCCTCTTTTTAACCTGCTGCCCGTTAGAAATGGTCTTGATGGAGGAAAATAAAGAGAAGCAAATAACTATCTTCACAGATGCAAAGTCAGCTGTCTCAATACTGAAGAGCAAAAATAGCACAGAACTAGCAGACCAAAGAGCAGCTCTCCATGGACTATGTCAGAAATAAAAAAAAAGTTGTAATACAGTGGATCCCATCACATTGCAGTATACCTGGAAATGAAGAGGCTGACAGACTAGCAAAAGAGGGCGGACGACTACCACAGCCTGACATAGATAACCTATAAGGAGAGGTTTACAAAAAGCACTTATATAACCAAATGGGAATCAGAGCATCCAGGCCAACAAAAGGATGATGCATATTACAAACTCAACTCAACCGAAATGATCAAGTGGCAATCTTCAGACTCCGAACAGGACATAACGGGCTGAAATACCATTTGTTCAATAAACTAAAGATCGGAGATACCGATCAAT